>PVJA010028035.1:0-27958 GCA_004027025.1 Myocastor coypus
CGCTATGCAGTTGAGGCTGGTCCTGAGCTCACTTTTGTAGCCCAGGCTGGTCTCCAACTCGCACCAATCCTCCTGCCTCAGCCTCCCGAGTGCTGGGATTACAAGCGTGCGCCACCACGCCCGGCTACTGAAGATAGTTTTTTAACAATGAAAATCTGGGTTTCATTGGTGGATTATAGTTATACTTGTGATCATGGATATCACTTTTCTGTATCCTGTATCATGTCACACAGATTAGTCTACTGATGTTCTAAGATCTTAATTTTTCTCCAATTTTTAGTTATTAATAAAAAGAATGGTATGGAGTCAATATTCGGCTCTATCACTACTCTGAGCCTATCTCATGGGAATATTGGGAGAGTTAAGTGAAAAACTACATGCAAAAAATAATTGTACACAGAAAGTGCTTCAGAGACATTAGTAACAATCATGACAAGGCAGCTAGTAACCTGGACTAAATTATTTTTCCTCCTCGTTATCAATTTTCAGCAGATACAATGAGGATGACTTTGTGTATTTCATAGCACTGATAGATACTAAGTTATTAAGTAATGCTATACATTTTGGACTACATCTAGCATAAATCAATCTCAGTCCTTTATGCCAATTACTCTACTACAACTATAAAATAGGAGGATGAGTTATTATCAAGCGTAAACATTTTTAGAAAGACTTAATAAATAAGCCATGTCAGAGACCAATATTGTCAACAAATTTTATGCTTCCCAAAAAGATTTTAGTAAGACAAAAATTACTGCTGGGAAGATAGCTCTGTAGAATAAGCACTTGCCTGACAAGTGCAAGGTCCTGAATTCAATCCCAATACCCCCCCACAAAAAAAATCCAATGAGCATAATAATCCTCTTGAATTAGCTCAGTCACATTTGTCAGAGTCCTTGAGAAAGCAGGGGAAAAAAATCAAACATTTAGTACACATTTATGGCACCCTATGAAGTACGCCACACACCTTATGTGGGTCCTCTCATTTAAATCACACAGTCCTAGAGCAGCAAGGAGCGTTCTCCTTTTAGATGTGGAGGCATGCTTTCAGAGGTTAGCAAAAACACGTTGAGCCCACTAGTAACATTAGGAAACCAGAACTCACATCTGCTCTACACTCGGAGTCTCACATTTTCCCGTATTTCTTTACTGCAATGGGTTTACATCAAAGTCTTCTCTCCTAAACAGAGGGTGACCACCGACAGGCAGGAACCTGCCATCCACTTTTTAATGAGCTGCCCAACATAAGGAATGACCAATACAGGTGAACTCAGCAAAGCAAATAAAGGAACAGGACAGGAGCCCCCAGATAAATTATGCTGATTCTTAACTTGGGAATTTCTAACACCAACAGGTAAAATTTTCAGGCCTAATAAGAGGTTATTTCTAGAAGGGATGCATGAAGTGATGATATTTCTCTTCAAAAAATATTAAAGTGAGAGAGCTGCAGGTGTAGCTCAATGGTACAAGGCCCACACTTCAATCCCCAGAGCCACAATAATAGAATTTTTTTTTAATTTTTATTTATTTTTTGTTTCAGAACTTTTGTTTGTTTATTTTTATGGCCGGCTCAGCCTGCCCTGAGGGCAGGGCTGGTGCAGCATGTGGTGCAGGGATGGAACCACGGTCCCTGCAGCCACCTGCAGGCGCTTTAGACCACTGAGCCATCTTGCCAGGCCCCAATAATAGAAATTTTTAAAGTATTAAGTACAAGAAAATGAATGAAAAGACAGTTGGGGGCCTAGCAAATTTAATTCTGATAAATTTAATTCTGGACACTGATTTAATTTCACTGAAGAAGAGATCACTTCCCTTCCCATACAACCTCTCCATTCTGTTCTTGAGAATTCTAAATCTTGGATTGCCAGTCAAGGGAATTAAAAATTTCTTACTGAGGCAAAAACCAATTCACAAATTGGAAAATGTGCCATTAGTACCTAAAATCATAAAGCACAAAAGAAAAATGAAGCTAAACAGGTTTATTCACTCACCCAAAACTATGACCAGTGGTCAGTCAGAGAGCTCAGCGGATTAAAGCGCCTGGTTAGGCAGATGCAGCAGCCAGGGGTTTGATCCCCTGGGATGCTGTGCTGGCCCTGTTCCCAGGGTGCTGAGATTGAGCATGATGGCACACGCCTGTAATCCCAGCACTTGGGAGGCTGAAAACAGGAGAACCACTACGAATCTCATAGTGAGACCCTGTACATCCTGTCCTAAATTCATTAAAAAAACAAAACTAAGCTCACTCTTCATCCTCCTCATCCTTCCGTTATTTACAGGTACAATATCCTCCCATCCCCTCCACATGGGAGATACCTCAAGGGCATGTTGCCAGCCTGGCCAAGTGCAAGGTTGGGAGTTTGATATCCGGTTCTCTCCTCTAAAAACAGCTCTCCACACACTGTGTCATACCAACATCATATATCCTTATAGGAGTTAGTGTTAAGAAATTTCAACTGGAAAAAAATCACAAAGTCAATGACAGTGATGAAATAGGAAAGATCACTGTCGGGTATGGTGGTGCATGCCTGTAATCCCAGCACTTGGGAGACTGACAGGAGGATCAGTGCAAGTTCAAGACCAGCCTGCGCTACAAAAGTGAGCTCAAGGCCAGCCTGAACTGCATAATGACACCCTGTCTCAAAAAGCCAAAAAAAAAACAAGAAAGAAAAAAGGAAAGATCATTAAGCTCACTGAAATGGCATTTTTTATAAGGCAAGCAAGGATACAATGAAGAAATTGTTAAGATAAAAGTAACTCTCAATTCAGAATGGACCAAATCTACAAATGCAAAATAAAACAGACATCAGGCAAGCCTTTTTCTAATTTTCCTTCTTTTCACCTTTCGGTCATTCATGTACTCAATACTTACCGATCTCTGCTGAAAGCTAGGCACCACGACCCGCAGGAAGTCCACAGGAATAAAACAGTGTATCCTAGTGACTTCCTAGGGTAAGAAATCATCGCCATCTCCAATGCGCTTTAGAAAACGTAACTCATTTCAACAGAGTTTATAGTTTTAAAGTAAGCTCAAAGCTCTGAAATAACATATTAACTTGCGATGGGATTCCAGGCATCAGTGAAATTACTATTACAGTACCAAAACTGTATCCCTGCATAAAAACAACTCGATGCCAGACGTAAACCCCTCGGGCAAGACTTCTGCCGCACAAGAGATTGCACAGGAAACAAATGTTAAGGTAGGAAGAGGGCAGGACCCGCAGGTTGAATCCAGAGAGACTACCACTAAATCCAACTTTCGTATCTTAAATTTACTTGAAGCGAGAGGTTCTGGCAGAGGCAGCTCTGGGGTCTCACACTCCTAGGGACCCCGCCAGCCTCTCAAAAGAGGTGCTGGGTATGTCGCAGGAAGCACGAGGGACACCCCACTGCGCCTGGTGCGCTCGCGGCCCGGCTCCTCCCAGCCCCGAGCGACCTTGTCCGGGTCTCTGCTGGCTGCGTGGACCGCGGGAAGCCCCTCGGTGCCGCTCACCTGGCGCTCCCCGAACAGATCCAGGAGGCGGCCCTGGGGCTTCGCATTGAAGGCAGCGCCCACAGGGGACCAGCTGGTGCTGACCGTTCGAGCTCGGATCCCGGCTCCGCTGCTCGCTCGGCCTGTTAGCCTCGGCCGCAGAGCCGCTAGCCCGGCTCCAAGGCCGCCCAGCCTTCGGGCGCACAGCATCTTGTCCCTCAGTGGCCACTAACCCAGACCGGAGGTCGGAGCGCCCCGGCCCCTGCTTAAGCGGAAGCACGCGCTCCGCGTTTCCTAGGCAGCACGCCACACTACATCCCGTGACGCCATGCTTGCGGGTCGTACGAGTACGTCGATGTCCCGAGGCCAAGAGTGGTGCCCCGCCACCTTCTCTGCAACCGCTTAGGTCTAGCGCCCCCTCGCGTCGGGAGTAAGGAACGGCTCGAGTTTGCCCCGCTCCCTCGCGTGACTCTTAACTGGGCTACAAGAGCCACCCTACGTCTTCGAATTCTCCCCGAAACAGGGAAGAATTTCACAGAGAGAACACAGCAATGGGTGCTGGGCGCGACGTAGCCAGCGAACGAGTCTGCGGGGTGGCTCACGAGGAGGCACACGCGGTGAAAAGGACATGTCCCAGCCAGGTCCCCGCTCACAGCCACCCTACAGAAGGCTGTGAGCGAAGGTCAGAGGGCGGGTTGCCTCCACCTGCAGGACGGAACCCTGCGGGTCTTCACCTGCTGGGACTTGCAAAACCGTAGTAACCTGCGCTATAATTGGGGAGAGGCAGGACTTGCAGGACTCCAGGCAATGATGCAGAAAGGGGAGGCCCTGGCTGGCCCCACTGCCCGTGGACGCTACTCAGCCGCGCAGGACGGCGAGCATCTGACTCGGACCCAGCGTGGGATTTGTGCAAGGAACCAGGAGCTCACGGGAGCCTTTATATTCCAGGGCGAGCTACAGTGGTCTGCTTTTTTTTTTTTTGTCTTTTTGAGACAGGGTCTCGTTATGCAGTTGAGGCTGGCTGTGAGCTCACTTTTGTAGCCCAGGCTGGTCTCGAACTCACACCGATCCTCCTGCCTCAGCCTCCCAAGTGCTGGGATTACAGGCGTGCGCCACTGCTTTTTAAAGGGGCTTCATTGAGGCCCGGCAGAGCTCCATCGCAGACTGAAGGTTTCATTCCAGGCACACCGCCCTGGTGGCTGCGCAGGGGTAGGGAGGCTCGTAGCCAGGCAGAGGGCTCCAAAAGGCCTCCTAGAGCTAGGGAGGAAGAACCAACTGACAGTGATGATAAATAACCACTGGAGCGAAAGAATCTGACCATTGTATACATGTAGAATTTTTTTAAGATAATTTATTTGTCTGTAGATTATAGTCAACTGTGATTTAATTTATTTCTATTTTAGATCCCTAAGTTATACTTCATTATTTATAACCAAGTGGTTCTCGGGCCTTTTCCTAGCAGTCACCAGGAGGGTCATGCAGATCCCACATGATTCAGGAAGAAAAAAACTGATCTGGGGTGGATGGCCTCCAATAGGGAACCTCCAAATGATATAGGGAAAACCTGAAAAGTACCTGGGACGAGTTCGTGTTCTCTAAAACTGACGAATAAATTTTAGGAACAAATGGAGGTTAGGAGCAGAGTAGATTTATTAAGAGAAAGAAAGCTTCTGTCTGGGAAGAGGAACAGAAGGGGACCCAAGTGGGTTGCCCAGGAAGTTGTCTTCTTCCCGGGTTTTTATAGAGAGTCATGTGGTGAGGTGGGCCTAAGGTTGCGGAGAAGACATGGGACATTGCCTTGGTGGGTGTGGAGTGGGACAAAAACTATGGTCCAACCACTGAGATTACAAGCACCATTGCTCAGGTAAAATTGATTAACATTGGGATCCAATGGGAAGGCAAGTCATGTAGCAAGCAGGCAAGAGCTCCATCCATTGAGCTTGGGCTTGTGACTCTAAAAAGAGGATCTTTTTTTTTCTTTCTTTCTTTTTGCGACAGGGTCTTGCTATGCAGTTCAGCTGGCCTTTTAAGCTCACTTTTGTAGCCCAGGCTGGTCTCGAACTCACACTGATCCTCCTGCCTCAGCCTCCCAAGTGCTGAGATTACAGGCATGCGCCACCACGCCTGGCCTTTAGGATCTTTTAAGGTGACTGATAACCTACTTAGAGTATCAATCACTGATGCCCATCCCTAGGGAAGTGTGTAGTTGTTTCTGTTTACTCTTGTCTTGAGATTTGGCCCATGGTGGAGGAGTGTCCATCTCTAGTTGGAAGGTGGCCTTGTCTTCCATGTGGTCCTTGAGGGCCTGACCCTGTCTGACTACCTATAATATTTCTATCTAACTCAGCTGTCTACAACACACAGAGTGGGCTCCCTGTGCCAAAAGATGGCAAAGGTACTGTGTAGGACAGAAGGAGAAAAACTCAATGAGCAGGCCCCAAATGCTCATCTTCTCCTTAAAAAAAAAAAAAAAGAACCTCAAATCTAAGAGCCCTTCTTTGCCGCAGAGTGGTTGGTGTGCCAGGTATCTAACTACTTAGGATGCAGCACTGAGCTTACAACCTCCCGGCACCCCAGAAAAATGCCTAAGACTAAGTAAGTTACGACATAGTGAGGTTTTCAAAAAACATTGTTGCAGTTTTACAACCACTGAAAAATAATTCCAAGTCCTTTGAAAGTGTTTTATCTTTTATTATATATATTTGCCCACAAAAGAACTTTATAAAGTCTTGTTGCTTGTGTCTAGGTCATAATTTTTTTTTTCTGTTTGAGACAGGGTCTTGCTATGCAGTTGAGGCTGGCCTTGAGCTCACTTTTGTAGCTCAGGCTGGTCTCAAACTCACACCGATCCTCCTGCCTCAGCCTCCCAAGTGCTGGAATTACAGGCATGAGCCACCATGCCCAGCTGGGTCATAATTTTTTTTTAACTTCTCCCTGTAGGACCCATAGCAAAGCCAGCATTTGCACTGAGAAAACATCCTGGGCTGTTACAAGTCAGAGAAGCCAAACAGTAAGGATGTTCTGTGTTACATTTTATGAGTCGGTACCAAAAGAAACAGCAAGAAGACCCCGATGAATTTTGCTCAGAAGTCTCACTAAGACGTGTCTCTCTTTCTTTCAGTGAGGCCCGACCCTCAGAAGTATCTCACTTTTATTTAGGGCCAAGGAGCATGCTCAGGTGCAGAAGCACTTTAGTAAAGAAGTTCTACAATCTCTGACCTCCAGTTGACCAAGGCTAGGTTAACACAAATGCTAACCAAAAAGATTCCAAGCAGGAGACAACCATTAACAATTCAAACAAGGGAGGAGACAATTATCAAGGAGCCATCAGGATAAGCTGTTATCTGCCTCCTTGAATCCTGGCTTACTGGAATCCCCAAGTAACAGACTACAATCTGTCCCTGGGCTTCATTCATTATTCTCCGCTTCTTAAGATGCTGGTTTCTTATCTCTACAGTTCTGGCTCCTGAAATGCAATGGTCCTTCTGCTTCCTGGGCCCGGCAGACTGGGAAACTCAAGGAGGCCCCATTTTTGTGCTTGCTGGGCTGGGTGTGACAGCAATGCCTCCTTAAGCTTTTCCTCTCTGCGTTCCTCACTCTACCTTGTCCCGGCTCTTGTCCATAGGAACTGTAGTTTAAAGAAGGCCAATAAACTCCTATAAGAAGGCATGATCCCAAGGTTTGTATAGTTCCAATGTTACCCATGACCACCAAGTGCAGTTGTTCTCTGTTATCCACAGGAAACTGCTCCCAGCATCCACCTTGTTGCCAAAATCTTATTTATTTATTTATTTACTTTTTGAGGGACCAGGGATTGAAACTTGGTGCCAAAATCTGAGGATGCCTAGTACCTGTATAAAATGACCTAAGCGGGGCTGGAGAAATAGCTCAGGAGAATAAGTGCTTGCCTGGCAAGCACAAGGGCCTGAGTTCAATCTCCAGTCCTGGAAAAAAAAAAAAAAAACACATAAGCTTTAAATAGAGCCGGGCATGGTGGCGCATGCCTGTAATCCCAGCACTCAGGAGGCTGAGGCAGGAAGATCAGTGCGAATTCGAGACCAGCCTGGGCTACAAAAGTGAGTTTAAGGCCAGCCTGAACTGCATAGCAAGACTGTCTCAAAAAGACAAAAGACAAAAAAAAAAAAAAAAAAAAGATTTAAATAGAACCCCCACACCTCCCTGTATACCTCCAATCATGTCTAGATTACTTAGGAGAACAATACAACCAAATGATGTGAAAGTTAATCATAGTGTATTATTTAAATAACTATGAGGAAAAAAATCTGTACATGCTCAGTGCTATTGTTTTCCAGATATTTTTCAACGTTGGTTAACGCTGCAGATGTGGAACCCACAGCTACCGAGTGTTGACTGCCATCTACCCCATGAGCCAGGAGAACCCCTTTCTCCTGATACTAAAATAAAAAAAAAAAACAAAAACAAAAAAAAAAACGATGTAAGGGCAGTGTATGTTCAAGCTACAGTATTTTCTACACTTTAATGGGAACTTTTTATGGGATAGAACTTACCTCCTTGAGACTGGGGCTTTCCCTGAAGCCACAGGATTTACAGTAATGCTAGCCATGTGCCACCAAATTGACACAGCTGAAGTGGTTCGGTTGTTCCCTAGGAAGTTAGGGTTTTTCTGACTAATCATCATAAGTACAGCTATAGGGGAAATATTTTTAAATGGCAGTCAACACTCGGGCGCTGTTTCTCATGAACACTTGGGCAGTGTGGACTCCTTCATCAGTAGAGAGTTTCCAGGTAACTGGTTGGTGCATGGCACTACGTGAAGTTAGTGAAGCCCCAGATCTGGGGAGCAACTGCAGTGGCCATCACGTGGTTGAAGATAGGGGGAGTGAAAGCCAGTAACCCTGACTGAGGGAGGAGGGGACAGGTGTGTCAGGGAGTGAGTTAAGTGCAGGGTCCTATGGAGAGGATCAGGCACCTTCAGGAAGAGCAGGGGGTAGAGGCAGTGCAACCATGGGCAAGGTTAAAGGTCCGGGAGGTCCAGCCAGACAAGAGAGAGCAGAGAGGAAGATAATTTCACTCTTTCTAGGGAAACATAGTATCTTAAAAAAAGATCTTTCATCCTCATAAGGAGTGACAAAGTGGGGGAAAGATCAAGATGAATTGAATGAAGTGGGCGACATGCTGGATAGGCAGGGGCAGGGGCACTTAGGTGTCTTCTCGAATTCAAGCCAGCCTGAGGGAAGAAGGGGAGATGCCTGGCTATGTCCCCCAGGAGTCCGGTCAGTGAGCAGCCGGATGTGGCCTCACTCACTGGGGAAGGGCTCCTGAGTGGTCTGCTGTCAGAGCTGCTAGAGAGGACCAGGAGGGCTCCTGTCTACTTAGGCTGTAGGGTTCAGAAGTTTAAATCTTTCATTAGGAAAAATGTGTTAGTCAGGCTATCCTGATATTTGGGGGGGGGGGGGTCAGGAGGAAGCAGGAGGAGGCTAGCAGCATTCATATGTCTCTTGAGCCCTGCTGCAGAAGTGGGAGGTAGTCGCCAGTGAGGCTGACCTCTGGGCAGAGGTTTGGCCTAAGCAGAGATGCTTGGCCACAGAAAAGCTCAAATGCACTGCATCTCATAGGTTCCCAGAGGTGGCTCAGATGTGAAGGAAAACAATTGAGAACAGGAAAACCCAGGTTTTGACTGATGAGATAGCTCAGCCATCTAAAACACCTGCTTAGGCAAGCTCAGGAAACAGCAGGGACCAAGGTTCGATCCCCAGCACCATATGCTGTGCCAGTTCCACACCCAGGGTAGGCTGAGCCAACCATAATATAAATACATACATACATACATACATACATACATACATACATGCATACATACATACAGTTTAAAAAAAAACTCAGGCTTTATGGACCTGGAGCATGAGCTCACTGAGGGGCTCCTGGAGGAGGCCATTAGCTCTACTTATTTTGGATTGTTGAGACTGCTAGGTGTTATGGAGGTTCTGTTGGACAAGTGACTTGGACACTGCCTGTGTTACTTGACCAATGAAAGTTGGGCCATTGACTGGTTCAATAGAGGGGGGAGCCACTCCTGATAACAGCAGCTAGGAGGGAGTTGATGGTGGCTGAGGCCCTTCTGAGTCAGTGAGAAAGGCCTTTACCCATCCAGTAAAGGTAACAATGTAGATGACAAGATATCTTTTATACTCTTGGGATGTGGGTGAAATCAGTATGTCAGTCCTGAGTTGGAGAAAAACCTCACTGTAGGTTTGTATGGGTAAAAGAGGCTTAGTGTCAGGAGGTAGTGCTGATCACCAGGAGGCTCTTGGGGAAGGAAGCAGCAGCTGTGGGCCATGCCAGGAGGCTCAGCAGGGTTTCCCTGGGGGTCAACTGGATCCAACATCAGGGAGAAGTCAGCCTGAGGAGGAGGAAGTGCAGGTAGGAGGGAAAGGAGCGGAATTGGGGGAAGCACAGTGCGGAAGAAGGGGCACAAGGTGGAAGGTTACAGAGTGTAGAGAGTGTCCACATAGGGCACCTCGGAAGATCAGGGGAGGAGCCAGGCGTGGTGGCGCATGCCTGTAATCCCAGCACTCGGGAGACTGAGGCAGGAGGATAGGTGAGAGTTTGAGACCAGCCTGGGCTACAAAAGTGAGCTCAAGGCCAGCCTGAACTGCATGGCCAGACCCTGTCTCAAAAAGACAAAAAAAAAAAAAAAGAAAACGATCAGGGGAGGGGCAGGGATGTTTTAGATTTTTGAGGAGACAGTCTAGGAGGAAGGATAGTGTTATGGTTTGTACCTAGGTGTACCCCTGTCTTAGTTACTATTCTGTCATTGCTGGGACAAATACCTGACACATGAGCTTAGGAAAGGAAAGGCTTACTTAGCTCACAGTTACTGGAGGTTTCAAGATGCTGTCTCTCCTCTATAGGGTCTGGAGGAGAGGCTGGGGTGCTGCCACGTCCAGGATGATCTGTTCCATACCTTTGAGAGACCACCGCCTGGTGGGGTGGGGAACCTAACACAGCACCTGCTATCACTTTAACAGTTCACGCCTCTCTTGGCCATGCTCCCTCAAGCCCCGCCCACGTGCTTAACAGCGCCATGATCTACATAAGGCTTGGGGGAGACAACTAGATACAAGCCACAGCATTCTGCCCCTGGACCCCCCAAAGTCTCATGCACATCCCTTTCTGCAGAAGGCATTTTAGTCCATCTCTAAGAGTTACTAAAATCCCAACAGTTTCAGCATTGCTAAAAAGTCCAAGTCCCAAGTTTCTCCCCAGATTCAAGGCAAACTCTCAACTGTGAGCACCTACACAAATGGAAAATTAGGGGCCGGAGAGATGGCTCAGTGGTCTAAAGTGCCTGGTTAGGAAATCTTAGGCAACTGCAGGGACCACAGTTCGATCCCCTGCGCTGATGCTGCACTAGCGCCACCCCCAGGGGAGGCTGAGCCAGCCATAACAATTTTTTTAAAAATGAAAAATTAAATACATTGAACATTCAAAGGCACAAGATAAACATTACCATTCCAAAAGGTATACACAGGAGGATGCAAACCACGGGGGCCAAAACAAGTCCAAAATCCAGCAGGGCAAACATGAGGTCCTACAGTTCCCTGGGGAACATCCAAAGCAACCTGTGGCAAATTGTGAGTTCCATGTCACTCCACCCTTAGGGCACTTCTGGTGGTTGTAGCTCCCATGACTTCTCTCTTAGACTGGCTTAGCTCCCTCTTTGAAGTTTTCCTTAAAACTGCAAAGCCATGTTCCCGGCTTTTCCAAACTTCTGAGGTTTCCACGGAGTAGGTTTCTCACTCACAGCTTCACACACTGCCCTCCTCGGGGCACACTGCCTAGTCTCCCAGACCTTCTTCTGAAATTGAAGTGGAAGCCTTCTTAACCTCAGAATTCCTGCATTCTGTATATGTCTAAAACCAACACCACATGGATGATGCCAAAGTCTGCTGCCAGATTTCCTTCTGTCTTAGATGTATGGGTCAAGTGCCTGGATTTCTGAACACTCTGACCCTGATTCAAAGGAGCAAATTCTTTATGCTGGTGCCATTCTGTGACCTGGTGTGGCCACTACCTCCATTCTGGAACATGACATTCTGCAGCTTTCTCCTCAAAGCAAAGTCCTTCACCCTTGTGCTTCTGAGGCTGCAAAAGGCAAGAACCTGCCACCTCCTATGATGCTCTCAGGACACCTTTTCTACTCTCCTGTTCCCTGTGGGCAATGGTGAGATCTCAGCTCTATCTTTGCAGTTCACAACCACCCTGGTGCTTTCTTTCTGGCCAAACTCACAACATTTTAAATCATTCTTCTGGGCTCTTTGCTCTTTATTCTCAACATGTATTTGACTAAGAGCCCCTAGCAATAACCATGCCACTGCCCCAATATTTGACTGCTCTGAGATTTCCTTTGAAAAATTAATTAGTCCTCCATGTTTAAGTTCAGTCTCAGGCAAAGTCTCTGGGCACAGGCAAAATTCTGCCAAACTTTCTGCCAAGGCAAAACACAAATGATCTGGAGTCCAACAGCCAATGCAGTCTTTTCCAGCAAAAACCTCCTGAGCCTCGACTCTACAGATTGGCTTTTTATCAATCTTCTGGTCTGAGCTCTGACCAGAACCTCCCCTACAGAAATGTCAAAACTGTTCCAACACTTTGCTCATAGGCAACATCTCCAAACCTTTCCTGTTTCTTCCCATAAGCCATTTCCAAAAGCTTGTAATCCACATGGTCAGGTATAGCCACAGGAAGGAGCCCACTCTCCTGGTACCAAATTCTGTCTTAGTTCCTATATTGTCGTTGCTGGGACAAATACCTGACACACAAGTTTAGGGAAGGAAAGGTTTATTTAGCTCACAGTTACTGAAAGTTTCAAGATGTTGACCCCACTTTATAGGGTCTGGAGGAGAGGCTGGGGTGCTGCCTTGTCCAGGATGATATGCTCCATACCTCTAAGAGACTGTTGCCTTGGGGAGGGGAGCCTCTGACAGTGCATGCTGTGAGTTTAATGGTTTGTACCTCTCTTGGCCACACCCCTCAAGCCTGCCCCTGGAGCATGACAGTTCCATGATTTACATGAGGCTTTGGAGTTGGGGGACAACTAGATACAAATCACAACACCCCCAAAACCTCATGCAGTCATTGGTTTGGCTTCTAGAGTTTGTAATTAAATCATGATCCAGAGCTGGGATTATGGGTGAAAGTGGCGCTGGGATTATTGGTGTGAGTGCTATAGCACTCTGGGGCAGATAGTCTGCATTACAATGTAAGGAGGGGAGAGAGAGGCACAAAAAGTCGCAGCTGCTGCTCCTTTGCTCTTTGCTGTTTTCCACAGCCATGAACTGTGCCCTCCGCCATGTGCCACTCTGACTTGGAGCCTGCTGAGTATGGACTGAAACTTCAATTAACTGTGAGCTAAATAAACCTTTCCTTCCTTAGTTTTGTGTGTCAGGTATTTCTTCCCAGCAATGAGAGAAAAAAAGTAACTAAGACAGATGAAGAGACAGAAGAAGGAAAGTTCCCATGGAAAGCAGAGAGAAGTAGTGGTCATACCTAGTGTGTCAACACGAGCGTGGCAATAAGGTGCACAACAGACATCCCCTGTTGGGATTCAGGGCCATAACAGAGGGTGGGTGAGTGGCCCAGGCAGCTGTCCCCACAGCTAGCAAATACCAAATACACACAGTTCTTCCCAGAGGGTGTTTCTGTGACCAGTGCTGGGTTGAAATGTCATGGAAAGTAGGTGAATCTCTCTCTGTCCCAGTGAAAAGAAGAGTAGACAGGCAGGAGAGGGACTAGTGAGGAGAGCAAAGCCAAGAGCCCAAAGGCAGAATTATCCTACTACACAGAGAAAGGAGGACAGTTGTTTGGTGGTGGGGAATAGGCACCAAGGGATGTGCAGGGAGGAAGATCTGATTGATAGTGTGGAGATTGTACACCACAAGAGCTGTCTGTCTTTTGTACCAGGAAGATGGAAGGAAGGGGGCTAGTTTGGAGAGCAGTACCAGCAGGAAGGAAGGGTGGAACAAAGGCTGCACAGTTTCAAAGCTGACCAGTGGCTCCCCAACTGGACTGAAAAGCAGTGCAAATGAAGATGAATGAAGAGATGATTTCAATTAGATAATGAGCAACATAGTTGGAGTCTTCTGAAGGGCAAAAATTGTTGCCCACTTTTATTAGTCACTAAATGGAATGGACAATTCCCCTTTTTGGTTTTATTTTTTATTTATTTTTATTTCTTGTCGCACTGGGGCTGGGAGCCGGGGCTTTGTACATCTAACCAAGGGTGCAACCATCTAGCTGTGCCCCAGCCAATTTTCCCTTTCTTTTTCCTCAGCAACACAGAGGAACAACATAGGAAGCTATGGCTCTCCAGAGCACAAAAGTGACACCAGAGCCTCCTTGCTGCCAGAAACACACATGCAAAGTGTTCCTCAGAGGATACATATGATGGAAATATTAAATAAACCAGAATAAACATGGCAGAGAAAATCCACAAAAATAACAATAAACAGAGCAAATAATTGACAATTCACTCTTGGAAAGATTTTAAGTTTCGTGGAACCAAGTTGAGGAGATACTTCCCCACCGGCGCCGTTTCAGGATTACTGCTATCATGGAAGAAGGAGTGCAGTCACTCCCCCGATGCTTGTTCAGACCGAGAGTGAGACCAGGCCAGGGGACTCCTCCATCAGGAGCTGCTGAACAGCAGGAAGCCTGTGAATGTCGTGTCATCGTCCTCATCTGCAAACAGGCCATTGAACCTCTGCCCTCCTGCCGCCTGCATCCACACCTCATCCCCCAGCTTCAGCGGTAGGACAATCCCACCAGAGGCCTGGTCCTCAGAGCTCATGTAACCATCCTTTGTGTGCAGCACTTTCACACCATTTTTGACCAAAGCGACCTGTACATTCCTGGAGAAGACAGTGATGTGGTAGGTGAAGTAATAGACACCCGCAATATGGCATGTGAACTTCCCCGTGGCAACATCGTAATGGTTGAATTCATTGTATAAGATCTTGTCAAATTTAATGGGTGCATCTGAAGAGGGGAACTTGCTCAGCACAGTCAGCCCCACAGTGAAAGCACTTTTGGGCAAAACTGGACTTTCACCAATTTTGCCTTTTTCTCCTCGATCCCCTTTCCAGCCCCTTATTCCTCGGACTCCGGGTTCACCCTGGGGGCCCGTGGGTCCTGCTTCTCCCTTGGGACCCGGCTTGCCAGTGGGGCCTATGGGGCCAATTAAGCCAGTGGGGCCCAAAGGTCCAGAGCTTCCTGTTAGACCTCGGGGACCTGTGGGGCCCACATCACCTTTGTCCCCCTTCTGCCCCTGAGGACCAGTCTCTCCTTGGAGCCCTTTGTCTCCTATAGGACCAACGGATCCTTTTGGCCCATGCTTCCCTGGGGGTCCTCTGGAGCCAGGGTCACCTTTGATGCCTTTGGCTTCCACTTTTCCATCTGCCCCTAAGTAGAGGACGAAAATAAAGAAATGGTTTGTGAATTATTCTCTCATGAACAATGCTGTGTTTCCTGTTATTCTGCATTGATTTGAGATAAACTGGTACACAGGTGCTTGTGCTGGAGTTTTCAAAATTCACTCACTGCTCAATTACATGCATGTGCTTTTTATACACATAGCTCTGTGGGACTCCTGTCCCTTGAGTGTTGGGCTCACAGGAGAGAGTCCAACTCTTTACTAGTAAGTCTACTGGAGGGGAAGGGCAGGATACATTCAAGGCCTTGCCATGAGAAATGCTCTTCCAAGCAGAAGGACTCCACTGGGAAAGTGGCAGAGGCCACTGAGTGAATGGGACCTGGGCCTAGGGCTGTGACAGCCCCTCAGGAGCTCCTTGTTTGCTGGCGTGAGCACAGAATGAGCCTCAGAGTGGTATTCACCTCGGTCTCAGGACCAGCCCCATTCTGCCCATGCCACTCAGTATGTTGCTGCCCCTGCTGTTATTCTGGTAAATATGTGGTACTTCCGTGTTTCTTCTACCTAGGTGAGAGAGCAATGGCTGGGGACATAGACTGGAAGGACTCCATCCTGTCCCATCCTGTCTCCAACTCTCATGCAGTAGACAGAAAACCAGCCATCTGTCTGCACCAACTCTCTTCCTTGTCTACGAATCCAAAATAACAATGTTACCTGCCTCATAATGTAGCAGAAGACGCACCACCAACCAGTATACTTCAGTTGGTTAGTTTCCCAGGTAATAGTTTTTTACTTTTGTTTCTTAGGAACACCTGGTCACTGTGATGCATAGCTGTTCACTACGATACAGATTTTATAAGAACCAATCCCCAACCATTCTGTCTATAGCCATTTTGTCTCTGTTCTCCCTACTTGCTTATCCCATGTAAGCCCTAGACCACCAAAGATCAGGGTCTGATACTAGGGGAATGGTCCCAGTCAGTGCCTGTTAACATAAATCAATCTGCCTTCAAACCCTAAGTGTCATTTCAGTGTTTCTGCTTGCCATTATGTCTAGTGCATTGGCTGGGAAGACCATGCTGACCTCTTTGGTCACTGGTTGTGACCCTTGAAGATGGAGCAAGGACCTTTCCAGATCCTGATGGGAAGGCCTACTCTCAAGATTTCTTGAGTTCACTCAGTGGTCTGCATAAGGATTCCTGGCTCCCCACTTGAGCAGCTCATAGCAGACCCCAAAATGAGGAGGAGAATGCATTCTGTCTCTCTGCCATCTGCCTGATTCTGATGAGACTCCATGGGGCACCCCAGTTAGTCTGCCTGTCAGTCCTGCTCATCTAGAGTAGAAGGGAATCTGATCAACTGTCATTATTCGGGACCACCCTGGAGGGAAGGGCGTTGGAATGTTAACCTCTGAGCGCCTGCTGTGTGAGTGAGTGGCCTGGACAACATAAGCAACAGGCTGCTCTGTCTGTGCACCTGGACTGGGAAGCACTGGTCACAGTGGCTGATTGGACTCTCACCTGAAGTTCCATGGCAATCAATATATGGCATAACGAGGCTTTGCACGCTCCTTAGCCAACTGTCACTTAAGTCCCTGTGAGGGGCACAGCTAGGCACACATTAGAATGCTCTCTCTCAGAGGGGTACCTATACTTTTTCTGTTGTTCCATCATTCAAGAGTATACAATACACGTGGGAAGTCAGAGATGACAATTAATTAGTCAAAATCCACAGTCCTTGACTGCTGGGAAAAGGACTTTTCTCCATTACGCAGTTAAGAAATAAAACTAAACTGCTCCCTGCATCTCAAAGAAAGAAAAGCTAAGGGGGAAAAAGAGGCCTGTTCTTCCTGAGAATTCTATCTTAACGCCCTCCTTGGTGGGTGCAGTTGCTTCCAACACCTATAGCTATACTCCCTGTTCCTTTTCTATTTCCAGACAGTTGAACTGGTTCCAGCTTGCCACTGCCTGCATTCAGCCACAGAGCCCCTGACCCTGAACCTTCTGCTTCACAGCTACCCTTATATACCTGTCCTGGTCAGATGACATCATCTAGCACCCACCTGAGATGTCTGTCAGCAGTTCCTTCTGAGTGTCACACTTGACTAAGGAAAAACTGTCACCTAGGAATAACCCATCTGAGTGCTTCTAAACACATCATGGGGGAAAGGGGTAGGGCATCAACCTCTGCTACCCAGAAACCTGGTAAAAGAAATCATCTGATACCCATAGGAAAATCCATTCTGAAAGACAACCATACTCTCTGGCTATGAGTTATGAGGACTATGGGCACAAAAATAAATGCTCCCTGCATCTGCAAGATGCAGAGAAACCTGACTGTCCAGGCCCACCTCAGCCAGAACCTCTCTTCACCCTGTTGGGCCTCAGTGGATAGGACAGCCTGAACTCTATCAAACTGGAGAGTCCACAGTCATTGCAAAAGCTTGGGTCAAACTTGTGACTTTCTGGGAGAAGAAATCTTGGCCTTCAAAAGTTCCCTGTGTGAAAAAGTTACCTTCACCAGGACAACTGGGACTTCTGCCTCCTGGCTCTTCTGCCAGGCACAAACCTGTAGTGTAGCAGGACATCTCGTCAATGTGCATTCCTGTATAAACTAGTCCCCATACCACTTCTGGGAAGAGACCTTCCCTTCAAGTTAAAAGGGATCGTCTTCTTGTACCAAGCCAGTCAGCCTCCCTGTCATTTAATCCTGCATTTTCACCTTTGACTGTTTTCTGAGAGGAGAATGATACCTGCATCTGCCTGAGATGGTAACTGCTATCCTGAAGGTCTGGAAACTGTCCTCCCAGAAGTGCAGGCTAACGGCTTGTCTCTGGGCCCTGCCACACATCCACCTGATGGACTGTTACTCACCTTGGTGAAATCTCCATGCCATCCGTAAAGCAGCCACCACTTTGCATTCTGTGGTTCCCAACTCACACACCCTTGTAGTCTGTTATTCCATTGACACAAGAGCTTGGGAACCTCTCACTATTTCCTAGGAGGTTCTAACAACAGATTTGGCTGCTGGGCAGGCTCGTTACTTTGTCCCTTCTAACTCAGTCATAGTCCCCCAGGAAAGAAAAGAAAGGAGGCTTTAAAATTGCCAAGTGCCTATATACTTCAAACTGCTCAAACACACCTTTCCTGTCTATAAAGCCAATTCAAGAGCTGCAAGCTTCCAATTTCACCACAGTTGCCCTCAGTCTTCTGCCACCCACAGACTGCTGGCACACCTGCCTGGACCTAGACAATGCCTTCATCTGCCTTTGGTTAGCTCCTGTGAGTTAGCCCCTCTTTGCCTTTAAATGAAAAGACCCCAGTTCTAGATTTAAAAATCAACCTGGACTCAACGTCCCAGAGGTTCTAAAACTTGTTTTGTTAGATTCCTGGCTGATTAATGATACCCAAGCACTCTGCTAACAAGACACAGAAACTCTGTTCCAATATCTGACAGAAACTGGTTGGGGCTGCTGGCATCTATAAAATCTGGATCCCACGCAAGCAATGCAGCCCCTGGGAGCACCCACCCAGTGGCCTATCTGCACAGCTACTTGGATCCAGGCTGCCTAAGGGCCTCCTTGCCCCATTTTCCTTCATGCTCTAATAGTAACTGTATGTCTGATCAAGAAAGCTGACAGGGTCCCCTTAGGCTATGACCTAACTCTCCAGGTGTCACAGGCTGTACTGGACCTCCTGATTCACTATGAAATAACTCCTTGACAGATATGAGTGTCCCTGCTTAGGGATAAAAGTAGCTGTATTAGGACTAGTCTGAAAGGCTAGATGTGCTGTGGTCACCTCGGACAAAGCTATTTTGGCCGATACTCTCCTGCTACTGCCACTGCCACTGTTAGGAAAACTCCCACCATTGTGAGATGATTAGATCCAGAGTCCTTAGCCCCTGCAGGGGTCATATTGACTAAAACATCAGCCCCAGCAAGGAAAACTATCCAGTACCACAAAAAGATCAGAGTCATACCTACTCCTCATCCTTTGCTCTGCAAGCTCAAGCAACGGTGTTGGCACCCATGCCCCTGCAGCCAGCCCAGGCTTCAGCGTTGGTATTGCCAGCCCCAGCCTCCCATTCCCTAACTGTACCAAGAAGACAACAAAAGTTTAGAGGGTTCGACTGCAGAAACATCATCCTTAGATATGGCTTACCCAGGACCACCAGCTGCAACAATGGGCCTGCATTTGTAGCAGAGATAACAAAATAGAAACTACATAGAGCACACAGGTCACAAAATAGCCTAAAGAAATAGCTTGTAACTAGCTCCATAAAAATTTAGTTAAAAGACCAGCTATCCCTGTAGGCATTCTTCCTGCACACACATATTGCTCAGGTACATAGTGACCACCTTTACAAGTTTCAGAAATCCAGCCTTAGATCTACTGAAGAATTCACCTGGGCCACCCAGCTGTCTCTCAAGAGATCATGTACTCAAAGCCCTGCTCTGGTTACTCTGGATGCTGACCACGCCGTACACAGCTGAAGCCTAAGGATTCCATTCACAGGATTTCTCTAGACCTCAATACATGATTCCCCTTGATTTTTGTGCCTTTTCAGGCTGCTTAGCCCAGTCCTTGCTTCCCTGCCTTCCTACTAGATGTGGGTTTTGCCCTGGCTTTACCCAATCACAGACTTGGTAAAGATTTGATCAACAACCAAGACACGTTGGACACTTTCCTAGGTCAGATTAATTCCCTGACTACCTTGACAGAGTAATGATCCAGAGCAGAAAGGTCTAAATTATATCTCTTCCTAAAAGCAACTTAGGGGAAAGCTCTGTAATAAGACAGTCTTGGGGAGTTCGACTGGGGCCCACCGTGGGATCACTGGCAACCCTGATGTTATTGCTTTGGGTTGGGCCTTGTCTTAGAAAATCACATGTGTCGTGCCCAGCAAAAATTTGCCGAGGACACTGGAATAGGGAGATAATGTAACAGAAGTTGCCCCCCACCCAGCCAGTGCGCTTCAGTTTGGCAGCTGCCAAGGCAATAGTACCAGTTATAGTTCCTGTTACTTCTGTTTTTGAGGGACATTCTGATGCATAGCTGGCCCCTATGACGCACGTTGTAGAAATCAATCCAGTTAGTGAGCCATTCTGCCTCTGTTAGTCTGGCTCCCTCATCCGGTATGAGCCCCAGATCACCAGAGATTAGGGCCTCGTATTCCGGCAGTGGTCCCAACCAGAGCCTGTCAGTGTAAATAACTCTGCCTCCAAATCCTGGGAGTCTTTCCAACATTTCTGCTTGCTGTTGCAGTACAACTGTGACATTCAGCGAGGCAATACAAGAGAAGCCTTAAGATAAAGGCACACATGGCCAGGCACAGACATGCACACTAGTAATCCTAGTGTGCTGGGAGGCTGAGGCAGGAAGAGTCAAAGTTTCTGAGATGAGCTTGAGCCCCTTATGAATTAATGAAATTCTGTCCATAAATAAATAAATAAATAAATAAATAAATAAATAAATAAAGGGGCTGGGGACGTAGTGAACACAAAGGCCCTGGGTTTGATCCCAGTACTGAAAAAACAAAAACCTACTGAAGAAAGCAAGGCCGAGAACCTGTGAGTCCCTGACATTTGACCATCTCTCACTCCTGGGCTCACTACCAGGTCCTGCCACCCTTCAGGGCACAATGTGTGCCAGGCAAGCCCTCCACATCCGGCTCTACCTCCAGCTCAGGCCAATCAGATGCTGCCTGCGCTGTGTGGTGGGCTCAGGGGCACTGAGTCTAAATCCAGCCTCCTAGCCAGGTGTCACCACTGAGTCTGGGTCAGCGGAGTGTGACTCAGGAGCCCCAGCCACCCAGCTGCCTGTTTCCATATGAGCCACAGGCTAAGAATGGTTTACATGTTCCTGTGCTCAAAAATAAGAACCCATGGCACGTGGAGAGTGTACAGAGTTATAATTCCAGCTGACACAGTCTCCCTGGGGCACAGCCTTACTTATCCACGCAGCATTTACCACAGCTTTTCAGTACCATGGGGGAATCAAGCGGCAGTGAAGGGGAGTACATGGTCTGAAAGGTTGAAAATATTCACTAAGCACTCGCAGAGCACCTTTCCCGACCCCCTCATCCACCGTGAAGGCCCAGAGACAAGGGCTGAGAGGGCTCTGACAGCCGGCCGCGGCAGAGCTCATCCAGGACTCATCCTAGCACCAGGTGCTCATAACCGCTGTGAACCCCTGAGGAGGTCAGCACCAGAGTGGGGCGGGTGGAGAGCCGGCTCCTGACCTCGTTCTCCTTTCTCACCACTCATTCCATCCTTCCCTGGGCCACCGGGACGGCCTGGTTCTCCTGTGGGAAAGAAGAACACAGACGTGTTGAGATTCCAGCCCTGAGGTTCCTGGCCACGACTGTCCGTGCTGCTGCACGTTGTAGAGGCCTGGGTGATCCAGCACGGTGGGCACGCCTGGCCCCACACCAGTGGGATGGAGAGAGGCCCGTGGGAGCCAGTGTGCAAGATGAGTAACTAAATGACTTCCCAGACGTGCAGCTACGGGACATGCCAGGAGTGCAGCCTAAGAAGAGAGCGTGCACAGGGACACCGGCGGCACAGTTGCATATCCCTCCTGCTGTGGGGCCTGGGAAGGGAGGCACTGGCTGCTCTCTTTCTGGTCCTGTCACACATCTGGGAATGGGGAAGAAGGCTCACTGGCCTCCTGAGAAAACAGACAGCACAGCATGGGGTGGGAGGGAGGGTTCTGGAAGGGCCACTCTGGGTCACCGCGTCTTGTGCATGGCAGTGGGATAGATGTGGTTCCAGCCATGGCAGCAGTAGCACTCACAAATCCCACTGGCCCTACTGTGGGGCACATCAACAGGCCAGGCCAGGTCCCAGGACTGGAGGGATGAGACAGACCCGCCCAGTCCTAATGTCTGGCCTCCTGGACGCAAGCCCTCGAGTGCATGCTCCCGATCATGCTGGGACCTGGGAGGCCTCCAGGTAAGAACCAGCCCACAGCAACCCGATGCAGGCATCCTCATGGCCTCCCACACTGGCCTGGAAGCTGAAGTCTTTCTCTGCTTCATTCTCCATTTGCTTAAATTTTGACGGTCATGCAACCCAACCAGCATGGCATGAACATGGGCCCCAAACGGCGCACATTCATTTCTGAACTATGACAGCCTCTGTGCTAAACATACATTTATCATCTCAGGCCAGCCTGCAACATCCATATAGTGACTCAAGGCCAGTGAGACTCTGTCTCACATCCCCTAAAAGAAGTAATTTTATGGATAATATGTATGAGCCACGTGGAAAATATATGTACAGCCTTTACAGGAGTGGAGAGACACATCAGTGTTTTTACTTACCCATTTATCGATCATCTATCTCCTCTGTGTATAAAATAATATATAATAATTTCTAGTTCAATCCCTATTATTCAGAAATAAAATATGCAAACACACCACTGTGATCCCAGCAGGGATTGAACATTTTTTATAAAAATTAAGGACTGGGACATAGCTCAGTGGTCTAAGCACCTGCCTGGTAAGCACAAGGACTGGAGTTTGATCCTTAGTATCACACGCTGAGCCAACCTGGAACCCAAGGCATGCTGTACCAGCCCCAGAACTGGGTGGGGTGGTATGCACCTGTAATGTCAGTGCTGGGGAGGCTGAGATAGGAGTATCACTACGAGTCTGAGCTGTGTAGCCAGACCCTGCATCAAATAGACAGATAGATGGATAGATGATAGATAGATAGATAGATAGATAGATAGATGATAGATTTATTTTAAAAACAAATAGCTCCTTGTCAGTGCTATGTCTGATATTAAATAAATCTGCCTCCAACTCCAGGTGATGCTTTCAGTCCTTCTGCTTACCACTGCATGTCAGTCGTTGCTGAGTAAATGACAAGTGTTCTTGGCTTTTGAAAGTCTCTCAAGATAGCCGGGCGTGGTGGCGCACGCCTGTAATCCCAGCATTTGGGAGGCTGAGGCAGGAGGATCGGTGTGAGTTCGAGACCAGCCTGGGCTACAAAAGTGAGCTCAGGACCAGCCTCAACTGCATAGCGAGACCCTGTCTCAAAAATAAATAAATAAATAAATAAATAAATAAATAAATAAATAAATAAAAGAAAGTCTCTCAAGAGAGGCTGGACGTGGTCTTCAGACTCCTGAACACAGGGGCAGAGGCCTAGGAACATAGGTGCTATGGCTTATGTCTGGATGTCCCCCGGAGCCTCACGCAGCCCTGCGGGCAGGCTCTTCAGGAGCAGCTGCATCTGGGGTTTGTGACTGACTGAGAGGACTAAGGGGGCTGGGCGGCAGGGAGTGTGATAGCTGCTGCACCAGTCCCCTGATGAGACTGGGACCTCCCTAGCTCCCACAGTCTGCATAAGGTAGAAGGGGCAGAAGGAGGCTTGTGCTCCCCTTTTCTCCTGTTGATTTTGCTGTCCTCAGCCGCCATGAGTGGTCACCCCCCCCCACCCCATGATGTGCCACCCTGCCACGGAGACATCTGATTGTGCATTGAAACCTCCATAAACTATGAGCTAAATGAACATTTCCTTCCTTAATTTTGGGTATTGGTTGTTTTGTCCCAGCAGTGAGAGAAGAGTAACTGAGACAATGAGTGTCAGATGCCTGAGGAGCAGTAGCAGCTGTGTGGCTCAGGCTGTTGCTCACCTTTACCTCTGTCATCTGCCCCACAACGCCTCACTTTTACCTGTGCCGTTACCATGCGCTCTTTGCCAAACAGTTCCTGCCATAGGCAGAGTTTCCCTTTTCATAGATTCTGTTAGTCTGCTGAGGTCCTGAACCACTGCATGGGAAATTCCAGAACAGAGCAGTCGCTTAGCTGTTGTTATGGGGCTGGCTTTGAACCCCTGGGCTCGAGCCACCAGCCTCAGCCTCCAGAGTAGCTGGGATGGTAGGCCTGTACCACTGTGCCCAGGGCAAGGTACATGCCAGGCTGAAAACTCTCACGTGGTGCCATGCTTCTGACTTAGTGCGGCTCAGAACACAACTTGTCCCTTTGTCCAGTGCATCGCTTTTTTTTTTTTTTTTTTTTCCGGAACTGGGGATCAAACTTAGGACCGTGCACTTGCCAGAGAGGCACTAGTGCCCCTGAGCTATGTCCCCAGCCCCAGTGTGTCACTTTGTAACCATCTCACTTGTTAGATGGGGCCCAGCACCCCAGTGCTTGTGTCAAGTAACCCATATTTTTCTTTTCTTTTTTTGTCTTTTTGAGACACGGTCTCATTATGTAGTTCAGGCTGGCCTTGAGCTCACTTTTGTAGCCCAGGCTGGTCTCGAACTCACACTGATCCTCCTTCCTCGGCCTCCCAAGTGCTGGGATTACAGGCGTGATCAACCACGCCCAGCCAACCCATATTTTTCTTAACAATAGCTCCAACATGTAAGATTTGTAACTGGTAATTTTATTATAGTATAGTGTTATAATTGTTCTATTTCATTATTAGCTATTCTTATTACTCTCTTACTGTTCTGATGTGTAAGTTTGACATTTTCTAGGATGTTTGTATGTATATATAGGGGAAAACACTGGATATGTAGGGTTTTGTCTTTATTGGTCTCATATTGTTGGAGACCTGTCACTCCTGTTGCTGAGGCAACAGATGGGTGACACCCTGTGCCTCTGATGATGCTCTGTGGCAGTAAAGAGAATGGCTGACAACTGGGTGTCCCCAGCAGCTTAGCCCACTGAGGCTTGTGTCCTATCGGCTTATGCCTCTACCCACCCCAGCCCTTCATGAAGAGTCTACACAAAGCAGCAGTTGGTGGAGGGCTGCAGGTGCCGGGGAGGCAGTAGGGGCTCAGTGGGTGAGCAGGAACCAAGCAGGTAGCATGGGAGTGGGCAAGGCGGAAGGGACAAGCCGACGGGAGAAGGCAGCAGGCAGCTGCCAGCTGCTGTGTACCTGCATCTCCTTTGTCCCCCTTCGCTCCATCGCGCCCATCTCTTCCAGGCAGGCCGTTGTGTCCAGGATTCCCGGGGATGCCAGAGTGTCCTTGTCTGCACATGTCTTGGGAGCTCACAGCCCCTGAGCAGACTCCCAGGGCAAGCAGCAGCCACCAGGTTTGCATGGTCAGGTGTCTGAGTCTCGCCTAAAAAAAAAAAAGAGAGAGAAAAACCCAGAGGAAGAGCCCGCCTGCTGTGGTGGTACACCCGGCTCTGCCCTGACTGTGGGCAAGGGCGGCACCTGGGCTCAAGCCGCCAGCCTCAGCCTGGCCAGGGCAGGCGCAGGCAGGAACTGGCAGCTACCAAGGCCCGAGGTGTGGGAGGGTGGGGTTTGGCCTTGGAGCTGACACGTGGTTAGGACCACTCCTAATGAGGAAATGAGGTTGCTGTTAGGATACTCTCATTGATGACTTCACTTTGGGCAAACCACTTCTTTTGTTGTTCTTTCTTTCTTTCTTTCTCTTTTTTTTTTTTTTCCTTTTTTGTCTTTTTGAGACAGGGTCTTTCTAATGCAATTCAGGCTGGCCTTGAGCTCACTTTTGTAGCCCAGGTTGGTCTCAAACTCACACTGATCCTCCTGCCTCAGCCTCCCAAGTGCTGGGATTACAGGCATGTACCACCATGCCTGGCTTGGCAAACCACTTCTTCAAAACCTCAGTTTCTTAGTGCCTACCTGCAGTGCCAATGCCTTCATTCCTTGTGTGGAGCTGGTGCCTGTATCTAACACAGGCCAATCCTTTACTTTCAGCCCTCCCTCCTTCCCTCCTTGCCATCCCCCCAGCTCTTCTTCTCCTCCCCCTTTGACTGCAGTCTCTCTCCTGGCTTCTGAATATCCTTCTCATAGCTTGCTCTTCATTTTTACTGTGGGTTTCTCATGTAAGAGAACCGCAAGAAGCTGGGTGTTGTGGCTCATGCCTGTAATCCCAGCACTTGGGAGGCTGAAGCAGGAGGATCAGTGCAAGTTCAAGACCAGCTTGAGCTACAAAAGTGAGCTCAAGGCCAGTGAGACCCTGTCTCAAAAAGGCCGAAGAGAGAGAGAGAGAGAGAGAGAGAGAGAGCCATGAGATATTGAAACTTGGGTGCCTAGTTTATTTCACCTAGCATTCTGGTCTCAAGATGCACCCACTTTCCTATGAATGGCTTAGTTTTTATCTTTCTTTATGTCAGAGCCCTCTGTTGTGTGAAAACTATTTTGGGGAGCAGAGAGGAGAAGATATAGAAGACCAGGTAAAGACAAATGTGATCCCAGTGTACAGGAAAAAGACTTTATGAACAATGAAACAAACAGAATTAGCATCTGATCCAACCACTCCATTTCTGGGCATAGACTGCCAAGCACTGAAAGCAGTGACTTGAATCTGGTACTCTAGTCCCAAGCAGCATTGCTCACAATGGCCAGAAGCAAAAGCAACCCCGTCTCCATCAGCAGATGAAAGTACAAGCAAGGCACAGTGTGCACATACGGGGCCTGGTGTGGATCTCAAGGAAGGCAAACCTGACACACTATCCTGATGGATGCACTATGAGGACATGGGGCATGGAATAAGGCAGTCCTGAGAAGACAGAGCCACATTAGTCCTTTCCCAAATGTGCAAGGTACTAGAGTAGTGACAGAGAGACAGAGACAGAGAGAGAGAGAGAGAGAGAGAGAGAGAGAGAGAGAGAGAGAGAGAGAGAGTGAGAGAGAGAGAGAGAGAGAGGAAGGAAGGACAGCGGCTGTTCCAGGCCGAGGCCAGAGGCAGCTGGGAGCCCATCAATGAAAGGGTGCAGAATTTCAGTGTCTGGGAAGATGAAGAGCTCTGAGAGGGAGGTGGTGAGGGGTGCATGGTGGTGGGAGTGTGCTGCCATCCCTGGGTGGTGAACTCCACGTGGTTCCCTCTTACATTATATGTGTTTTACCACAAGAAAAAATTAAATTAGCCATGCCAGCCCTGCCCCTGGGGGCACACTGAGAAGGCAACCGAGACTGGGCGTGGTGGCGCATGCCTATAATTCCAACTCTTGGGAGACTGTAAATGGCCAGAGCACTATGAGTCCAATCTAGTAGTGAGACCCTGAACACCCTGCAGATCCACCCTAAAATTAAAAAAAAAAAAAAAAAATTAAAGCATAATAAACCAGGTGAAGCAACCCTACTGGGACATGTATTCTTTGAATTTGAATTCAGGTCTTATCATGGGAGGTCACTATGAAAAAGGGCATATACATGTGCACATGTACACACACACACACACACACACACACACACACACATGCTCATACATGATCATATAGGGAGAAGTGCATCTTCAAGTCTTCTACACACACTGCCCCTTCTTAAGCCTTTGGTTTTCTTTTCAGCCTTATCAGGCACCGCAATGCGTGACCTCAGACAGAAATTGAAAATAATTAGGTGCAGTGCTCCCTGGGCAGGGATGGAGCTATCCCCATCCCTGCAGGAAAGTGAAGACCGGCTCATAGCCCCCAGGAAAGTTCACAGAGTGCCCTGGCTGTGTTTTGCTTTTTAATCACATAATCGAGAGATTAAAGCTCGGATGCTCCACTTGGCTCTACTTCCCACCCTGTGTCATTCCCAGTACCCACTCTGCAATGTGGACCGCCAAGTTGAGAGACTATTTATGAAATGCAAGGAACACATCATGGTAGATGTTTCTGGCCTTAAGAAAATGAGACAAACTCAAATAAAGTCCTAGCCCAGTGCCTCGTGGGTCCTGACAGCAACAGGCTTTCTTATAACACTTGGAGAAGGGAAAAAGTAAATGAGGTCCATAGCTGAGACTCAGTCATTCCACCTCTACAATTCCTCAAATTAATCCAAGATTTGTGGGCCACATGAAGATATCACAGACACACAACGTAGTAAGTAGCAACACAGGAGTGATCTGAATTGTAGAATGATATGCAGTTACTGAAACAGTTATGAACATCAAGGCAAATGTGTGAAAAATGTCTATGGCATGAATTTAAAAAGTGGACTCAGAATCCTGCATCTTAAGTATGTACCTGTCTACATATGGATGTTGGTAAAGAATAGAAGTAAACATACGCAAATGAATGTAATAGTTTTAGAATGCTAGACTGAGAGGTGTTCCAGCTTAAAAAATGCTTTTTTAAAGTGGCAATAGAGGGCTGGGGAG
>PVJA010028036.1:0-27971 GCA_004027025.1 Myocastor coypus
TCCCGGCCCTCCTCTGTCTCAGCCTGTTCTCTCTTGTGTCCTGGGCTCTCACTTCATTCCTGCTACAGCTGGTTGGCTTTTATCCCTGATCCCAGAGACTGGGAGTCTTGCTGGACAACTCTCTCTCTTCATGGGTGTGGTTGCTTAGCCTGTAATCCCAGCCCTGGGGAGGCTGAGGCAAGAGGATCGCTATCACTAAGGGTTTATGGCCGGCCTGGGCTATGTAGTCAGTTCAAGGCCATCCTTAACTGCATAGTGAGATCCTGTCTCCAGTACTCCCTCTACTCCACCCCAGAGTGTGACTCCCCCTCCCAGGAGCTTGATGAGGTAGTGCCCACCAGAGTGATGAGAAGCACTGCACTGAGTGAGAGAGGAAGCAAGCTGTGGCTATAGGAGGCACCTCTGTGCTGCCCTGCCCCTCATCAGGCTTGTAGCCCCAGCTGAGGAGTGAGGACAAGTTTCTCAAGTGAGTCTGTGTTGTGGGGCAGCCAGGAATGTTTTCCTAGCTGTCAGCCTTGCACAAACCTTCTCACAGGAGCCCTGGTGTGGCTGCCCCACCATGACCTGTTCAGTGGCCTGCATGCCCAGTGTCCATCCTGTGGTGGCTCCCTGGTTCGCTGTATATGTGGTACTGTCCCTTCTCTCTTCTGTCCATGTCCATGCAGTCTGGCAGCAGAAAATCAGTTTCTAAAGGCAGCTTTTTCCTGAGTCTTTTAAATGAGCAACAGAAAGCATTGTTTCTGTAGGCCCTGGAACTTTCCTGTGGAATTCCCCTGCAGGTCTGGACAGTGGTGGGGCCAGATCCAGGACTCTGTCCATGGAGAGCATTGTCCTCCCTGGAGCAGGCTGGCACAGCCCTGGAGGACTCTTCAATGCAGATTGCTGGGCCCCGTAGCCTTCGAGGGTTTTTGTGACCTGTTTTGTTTTAAAGATGGTAGTTTAGATTGCTTGCTTTCTTTTTGAGACAGGCATCCACTCACTATGTACTCCAGACTGGCCTCGAACTCATTGTGATCCTCCATTCCAGGCTGGCACTTGGTTATAATCAACATTACAGTCCTCATAGATGTGTCCACAGCACTTTGTGAGTGTGGCTTCTGAACACCGAGGATCAACAAGAGCATCAGGCCCTCGTGTGTTCCTTGGCGCCCGCTGCCCCTGTGCTGAGCCAGCTGTATGTGGAGGCCTCTGGTCTACACCTAGAGGACTTGCTCACCTGGGCTGGGAAGGACAGTGGCCTGCACCAGATAGCAGCAGGCTCAAACAGCTGGAAACTCCTTTTCTCCTTGTCTTCCAGTCATCAAGATGGTGTTGAAATTAGGTCTTATGGGTGAAGGAGTTTGGATTATCTGCAGCCTTGAGAGGGACTCAGAGGCTAAGTGTCACCAACCTTGACTCCTCCACCCTCAAAAGCAGAGACACTTTGCTTGGGTCTTGAGTCTATGTGCACAGGATGGCTTGGTTCCAATGCACTTTTTTTTGTTAATAATTTTAATTTTTATTTTAATAAGAGATAACAATATGAGGGTTTCAAAACATGCTAGTAACACATTTGCAATAGTTGAGACACCCTATGCCCTTCTTGTAACTAACTGTGCTCCTGCTCATTTTCTGTTGAAGCAGCTCTGGACCAGCCCCAGAGGGACCCAGGGACCCTGACCTCAGCCTCGATGACCTGCCTTCTGAAGAGGAGGAAGTCATCAACAGCTCAGATGAGGAAGATGGCAGCTCTGGGTCCAGCAAAGGGGAGCCAGAGCTGCTAGAGGATAAGCAGGTATCTTTTAGTCACTGATTATTCCTGTTCTTCTTGTTGGCCTGTCACCATGCTTGTGAGTTTTGCTTTGCTTTTGCAATTGGTGTTTTTAAAAGCAACCTTTGGGTATATGCCTGGGAATCCCTGCACTTGGAAGGCTTAGGCTTAGGGTTGCTGTCTGTCATCCTGTGCTACCTGTCTGATGCCCCCATCATAAAATAAAAGCAATGCTTGTGGATAATGATCAGCATGATATGGACAAAATCCCTAGTGAGTGCTATTAAAGCTTATGTAGATATTACCTGGAGATTTTTATTTGTGATTATTTGGAAATCAAACTCAGGTCTTTGCACTTGCTAGACAGGCACTTGTGCCACTGAGCTGTATCCCTGGCCCTATGTGTTCATGCTTGAGAAACTATTTTTACTAATGTATGCTGGCTTTTTTTATTTTTCTTTTTTCTATTTTTGCTAATGAAAATGTGTAGGATTGTTCTTATATTGCTACCCTTTCTTAGATTTCTTGAAGGAAAAGAATGCTATGAATTTCATTTATTCTCTTTTTCTTTTTTTTTGTGGGACCAAGGTTTGAACTCACGATCTTGCACTAGCCAGGCAGGCACTTGTGCCACAGAGCTATCTCCCTGGTCTCAATGCTATGAATTTCAGATTCAGCCACATCTTTTTTAGGAATAAGGAGTACTATTAATAGTGCACTTACAGGTGCTTTACATCCTTACCTGTGCTACATAGTGATATCACTATTAAATCTTATCTCTTTAAGGGTGGATTTGTCCCAGTTTTGGCCTGGTGCTGGTGATGAAAAAGATCTTGGTGTCCACTTCTCCCACTCTCCCTGCCAGAGATGGGGATGGCAAGAACACACTTGTCCCCTTCTAGGACATCCCTGACCCATCCAACCATATGTGGCAAATGCTGTTTGCTTAAGTAATTGGCTTTCACAGTGACCAGAGCATAGTCTTTGGAGCCATCCTACCCTGTGTTGCCATCACTTCTAGCTCTGTGATTGCAAACAGTTTATTTCTCTTTTCCGTGGCCTTCCCTGTCTGTAAAGAGCAAAGGGAGCACACTTCCCTGGTGTTCCAAGATTCTTGTGATGATGAATACACTGGTTAAAAGAGTCCTGACACCAAGTGAGTGTTGGATAAGGTTCTACCGTTAGATGTTGTTTATATGAAACAGATTGAACAAGCAGGGACATCTAGATGGCTGATCGTAAGCTGGGAAAGGTACCCTTTCAGCATTGCTGGCTATTGAGAAAACTGTCTAGCCCCCACGAGATCCCTCTTCCCACTTCTAACTAGCATGGCTGTGATCAAGACAATGCACAGGTAGCCCTGCCAGTGCTCACAGACCCTGGAGTCCACCCTCAGCACAGAAGTTAGTCAATGAAACAGGTCCAAAAACTAGATAGCTTAGACATCAGGAATGTGTCACATCCTGGTAGTGCAGGGAAGAGGTTATCAATGAAGCTGTCAGCAGGCCTTGCACTCCAGAACCTGCAGGAAGACTGTTTCCTTGTTCTTTTGACTCACCATCTCTGCAATGTGGCTGTCAGGCTCTCGGCAGCCTGTTTCCTGGTCGTGAGACACTGTGCTGGTACCTGTCTGCATCTAAATCTCTTCGAGGGACAGTTGTCAGATGTGAGCCCAGTGTGACTTCACATACAGCAAATCTGTTTAAACGTGAAATCACACAGCCTGGTCCTGGCCAGGAAGTCTCTGGGAGAGCATAACACCATCCTTCCTGGCTCCATGTCTCACGGACTTCGATGGCCCTGTACAGCCTTGGGTGGGGCCTGAAACATCCCTGTGATTCAGAAAAAGCAGTAGCTGTCTTTCATTGCATGCTTGCTCTACTACAGAAAAGTGAACAGGAGTTCAAAAGCTTACCTCTTCAGGTAAACATGGCATCATGAAGAAGTCATTCACTGGCACCCTCTGTGACCTTGCCTATCTGTATGCTGAGGGCCCAAGTGTCACAATTGGCCATAGGAAGTAGCTAGGATGGGACCTGATTTGGTACAGTCTCATTGCACAGGAAGACAGGGGCTCTACACGGGTCAGGTGACATGCCTTGGAGCCCTCTTCTGACAAATGGGAATGTCATTCACTTAGGCCGAACAGTGTCTGTGGAATGTGTTGGTGGGGCAGTGAGACATGCTGACCCTGATGGTTCCTTTTCAGAAATGTTTTAGTTATTCATTTTTCATTATTTCAATGTTTAATAAGTGTTTGCTCTAAAAATGAAGTGTAGTAGCTGCAGGAATGGTGGCACATGCCTGTAAACCTGGCACTCAGAAGGCTGAGGCAGGATTACCATTAGTTTTTTTTTGTTTTGTTTTGTTTTTGTGTTTTTTTGCCGGGACCAGGATTCAAGCTCACGACCTTACACTTGGCAAGCAGGCACTTGTGCCGTGGAACTATCTCCCCAGCCCCATGGATTGCTACTAGTTTAAGGCCAGCTTGGGCTACAAGGTGAAACCCCAATAATAATAGTAATAATAATATTAATGAAGTATATTTTAGTTTGTCTTTTGTGGTTAGAATATTCGCCTTATTTACCTTCCTTGTATATTTGTTTGTTCTTTTTCTTTTTTTTTTTGTCTTTTGAGATAGAGTCTTGCTATGCAGTTCAGGCTAGCCCTGAACTCACTTTTGTAGCCCAGGCTTGTCTTCAACTCACACTGATCCTCCTGCCTCAGCCTCCCAAGTGCTGGGATTATAGACATTCAAATCTTTATTTTATTTATTTATTTATTTTTGAGGTGCTGGAGCATGTAGTATTGTTTTCCAGTCTTTAACTTTTAGCCTATGAGTTTCTTTTCTTTTCTTTTCTTTTTTTTTAAGATTTTTTTTTCTTGTTTCAGAACCTTTGCTTGTCTATTCACTCATTTTCATGGCCGGCTCAGCCCGCCCCGAGGGCAGGGCTGGCGCAGCAGGTGTGCTGGGGATTGAACTGTGGTCCCTGAAACCGCCTAAGCTTTCCTACACAGGCACTTTAGACCACTGAGCCATCCCGCCGGGCCTCAAATCTTTATTTTTAAATTTAGTTAAATTAAAAAATAAATTAGGTTCAGGCTAGCATTGAAATCATTACATAGCCCAGGCTGACCTCAAATGTGAGGTGATTCTCCTGTCTCAGCCTCCTGAGGCTATGGGCATGCTTCTCCATGCCCAGCTTTCAAGTCTTCTCTGTAAAATAGCTTGTTTATCTGTCCCCTCATAAATAGTCTAGTGAAAAACTGAAGAGAACATTGTCTCCTAGGTATTAATCATGCTTTGCTTCATATTTGGGGTAACTTACTAATGATAAAGAGATACTCATTACGTCTGACTGAATGATAACATTCTTTGTTTTTGAGTCTAGATTAGGATGAAAGAGACTGTTTAATGGTGATATAAGAATAGGTAAATTACACTGGGTGGCGTTACTTGTAGTGAGAACAGGAAAAGAGAACACAGGAGTTTGAAAAGCTGGACTCTTGTCAGAAGATCAGAGCATAAAAGTAGGTTTCAGATCAAAGGATCTATTTTGCAAGGCTGGATTGTTTTGAGATTTATTTTACTTATTTTATGACCTTAACAAATAACTTCATGTATTTATGGCTCATGTTTCAACTTCTCCAGCAGTGTGCTTTTTGGAGATGCTGTTATTTAACAGGCCGTCTCCTTTGAAATGTGATATAATTTAAGTGGGGATTTTATTAACTGAAAAGTTTTAAGATGCCAAATGAAGCCTCTCTTGAGGGCTAACAGGGAAGTGTGTTTTTCCAGTGCTGGTTAGCTTGGTCAGAATCAGTCACTGGGGCTGGGGAGATAGCTCAGTAGAACAAGCACTTGCCTGGCAAGCACGAGATCCTGAGTTCAATCCTCAGTACTGTGGGAAAAAAAAAGTCTGTGTTCTGACTCACTATGTAGCCCAAGCTTGCCTAGATTTTTCCTGATTCTCTTGCCTCAGCCTCCTGAGTCCTGGGATTTCAAGTGTGGGCCACCATGCCTGTTGTGGTTAGGGAGTTTTACAAGGGAACAATATAATAGGACATATTAAGTTTATATGGAGTCACCCAAAGAATCTTCTCAAGAAGTGCAGGAAATCTATACACACACTAAAGACCAAAGAATCCAGCTGAGGGCCCAGATCCTAATATCCTGCATGAGTGCAACTGAAAATATAGAGCTCATAACAGTATGTCCTACAAGTCCAACTATAGGCCTAGAGCCCACAACAAAGTCTCATGCAGGCTGGCTTCATAGATCTTTACTGTGAAGGCACACAGGTCAATGGTAGAAGCTAGAAGGTCTATGCCAGCAGGATGAAGGATCGGTACTAGTAGGCTGAGGGATCTGAACTGGAACTAGGAGGAAGCAAAGCTCAAAGTAATCACCAGAGCTTCCCCAAATGTACCACAGCCAGCCTCAGTAACAGAGAGGTCCCTAGGTCCTCCAGCAATGAAGAAAACTGAATTCTCATCAGGGAAGCCAATGTGACAAGCTTCATGATGCTGAGCAGTGCACCATCTTCCCCTCTGGAGCCAGGAAGTGATGCTCAAGATGAGGAGCAGAGCTCCCTCAAAATAGACTATAGCCATTCTGAGAGACAACAGGGTTCTGAGCTTCTCCTTCAACAAGAACAGTCAAGTTCCTCGGGAAAGCCAACATGATAAGGTCACCTAGCGAAACAGTGCAAGAAATCCGACAGCTACAAACTGCATCCATAACAGCATCTCAACAGTTTCTCCCATTCTGCCTTTTATGCTACTGGCAACAATCCTCAGTTGGGCCTTCCACTCCCAGTACTACGCTAGTTGAATTCAGCTGGGTGTAAGAAGTTGACCACCAGTTAGAAATCCACTACAATGCCCACCTTCATCATTAGTCTTACTGGTTGTTTTGTCTCTTAGGTGTCGGACTTTTTGTCCACTGTGAAATTTCTCTTGATCCATTGATTCACCTTCTAGAAATTATCTTTATTTAGCTATTTATTTATTTATTTTATTATTATTATTATTATTATTATTTTTTTGTGTGTGTGTGTCTTTTTTTGAGACAGGGTCTTACTATGCAGTTCAGGCTGGCCTTCAGCTCACTTTTGTAGCTCAGGCTGGTCTCGAACTCTCACCGATCCTTCTGCCTCAGCCTCCCGAGTGCTGGGATTACAAGCGTGCACCATCACGCCCGGCTCTATTTAGCTATTTAGTTTTCCTAGTTTAAAAGGATGAACAGAGAAGTATGTAGGATCTCAGAATTTGGACAGGCCTCATCATGTACTTCAAGCCGCTAATTTAATTTATGTTTATGTTTTCCTGGTACAAAGCGCATATGCAGAGCAATGTGGTTGGTCCTTGATTCTCCTGTGGAGATCATCACCCTGTGCAACTCTGCTCACTCAGGAGCAGTAGCTACACTCATGGTGGTGGATCCTGAGTTGTGTGCAGACGGATGCAGGGTGGATAAAGTCATCACAGAGGGAATGAAGGTGCACCAGCCAATGAACACAGCCCCCCAGCTTATGGTCTGTGAGTCCTGTGTGCACAGACTTCTCTGTCTTTGGTAGTGGCAGAGCAGAGCCTAAAGTCAGCTTCCCTCACAAGGAAACCTTTGCTTGCCATCTTCAAGGATAGTTTCAAGCACAGCAGCAGAAGTCCTTGGAAAGCCAGTGTGGTGGCACATACCTAGAATTCCTGCACCAGGAGGCTGAGGCAAAAAGCACTATGGGTCCCTCCCAGCCGGGGGCTACACAGTGAGACCTTGTCCCCCACACACCCCTAAAAAGAATTGCCCTGTGAGCACAGATTGTGTTACTGTGCAGATAAATGTTGTTTGGATTGCAGTTTTAGGAAAAATAGGAGTATACCTGCTGTATAAATAGGTAGAGGTCTTTTAATATTTTCTTCTAGTTAGCTTTCAAGGGTTAATGAGAGTTTAGGAGGAAACCCTAGGCAATTGCATTTCTTTCTTTCTTTCTTTTTTTTTTTTTGGTCTTTTTGAGACAGAGTTTTCCTATGCAGTTCAGGCTGGCCTTGAGCTCACTTTTGTAGCCCAGGCTGGTCTTGAACTTGCATCCTCCTGCCTCAGTCTCCCAAGCGCTGGGATTACAGGCATGAGCCACCATGCCCAGGCGGCAGTTGCATTTCTTTTGAAGAATGTTTCAGTTAAAAAGTTCCAGAGTAGCTCTCCTTGCACTGTGGCAGCACTGCGATGCAGACTGAGAAGTGTATGAGGTATTTTGCAGTGCTAGGGTTGGAAACCAGGACCTCGTAGATGCTGGCAAGAGCTGAGCCACTTAGCCACTCCCTGGCCAAGCACAGGCAGGCAGAGAGATCATGTGTATGAGGTAGCTTCATAGACTTTGAAGCTTCCTGTCATTCCAGTGGTCAACATATCAAAGCTTCATGCTTGGGGGGTCTGTTTTGAGACAGGGTCCTGTTACATAGCTGAGGCTTGCTTGGGCTCATGTTAATCCTGCTGCATCAGCCTCTTGAGTGCTGGGACTCCACTGTGGCTGGATTGAGGTGTTGTTTCTCCTGAGCCCCAGCACTCAGGTGTCCAGGGCTTTATTGGGCTGTTTAGACTGACCCACCACCGCCACATGTTTTCCTTTTGTCACCTTTGTGATTTCTCACACATGGCCAGTTATGATCTTTCTCTTCTTACAACTGCAGAGTTATTCTGTGCAGTTGTTTGCACATGTGATTCATTTTTTTCACTGCTGGATAGCTGGGACTATTTCTTTCATCTCCTCTTGTGGCACCCACTTCCTGGCTCCATCTCAGACTCCAGCTTAGAGTCTCCAAGAGTCACCAGGGACTGTGAAATTGAGGACACGCGTGGTGGTCTAAGGATGCATGATGTTGGCAGGCAGGCAGCCAGTCAGTTGGCAGCAGAGCTGTTTTCTCTTAGTAACTTCACTGTGCAATGCTGGAATGTAATTTCCTCACTTCAGAGACTGTAGCGACAGGTAGAGACAGCGCTGAGTCCTACCTCTTAGAAATGAATACCAAGGAGGATTAAAAATGCAAATTCTGTCTTTGGGTATGTTGTGAGAGAGCAGGAATTCCAAATGCAATTATAGAAGTAAGGAATACCATCTCCCTCAGCAGAGTATAAAGCTTTCAGTTTCTCTACATCTTTGGCAAGACCTATATTTTCTGATTTCTGTATTATAGCTATTCAGTGGTTGAAGTAACTAATTATGTCAAATAACTTTGCTTATACTTATTTTGGCCATCTCGATATAATCTTTGGTGAACTGCCTACTTACATCTTTCTGTCTTTTTTTGGAGGCAGGATCTCACTGTGTAGTTTAGGCTGCCCTTGAATGCATCATACAGACTGAGGCTGGCCTCAGATTCCTGGCCATACTTATGCCTCAGCCTCCTGAGTGCTAGGATTGACAGGTGTGTGCCACTACCCTAGCTTATTTTCCTCATTTTAACCTGAGTTGTCTTAGAGTTATGGAGTTATCAGAGTTCTTTAAATATTGTGGATACTCGTCTTTTTTCTAGAATCCTGATATGGGCAAATGCTGATTGGCACCATGCCAAGATTCCTTCTCATCCAGTCAGATTGGCTGTTACCATCAGAACGCAAATAACAGTGCTGGGCATGGTGGCTCCCATCTGTTAAGGCAGCTCTCTGGGATAAGAAGATTGCTATGAGTTAGAGTGAGCCTGAACTTCATACACAGAGAGCCCTGTCTCAAACAAAAACGGATGAAAAGGAAGGCCCAAAAACAAGGAATGCTCGTAATGATGCCAGAAAGGAGCCCTCTGCACCACTGAGAAAATGTAAATCAGGATAGCCCCTGCAGAAGTCAATGTGGAGTCCACCAAAAGTCCAAGCACAGAGCCACCACGTGGTGCAGCTGCACTGCCCCTTGGTAGTGACCTTGAAAAGCATTGGAGCCAGCATGCCTCAGGGACCTCTGCACACTGTGATTACTGTTGCACCATTCATAGTAGGCCAGATGTAAGTCTAGCCTGGGCGCCCCTCATTGGACAGATGGATTAAGATAATGTGGTCTGCATTAATCAACCACAGAGAAGGACAAAATTCTGTCACTAGCAAGAAATTGAGTGGACCTGGAGACCTTCCTGATGAGCTTTGTACATGGAATCCACCAATGGTGCTGTGGAGAAGGGAGACTACAATTAGGCCAGAGGAAGCGACAGGGTGTACAGCAGGGAATAGTGATAGGTATGAGTGCATCTTGACATTGGAACCCCCAGAAATATGGAATAGAGGGAATAGAGCCAGGGTGATGAAGGCATGGAAAAAACAAAGTGTTTTCTGTGTGGGTACAAATCTACCAAAGCAAAACCCACCTATCTGAGTAGCCAGTTTTTAAAAAGTGAATAAAAACGAGCTGGGCGTGGTGGCACATGCCTGTAATCCCAGAACTTGGGAGGCTGAGGCAGGAGAATCAGTTCAAGTTCGAGACCAACCTGGGCTACAATAGTGAACTCAAGGCCAGCCAGAACTGCAGAGCGAGACCCTGTCTCAAAAAGACAAAGTGAAGAAAAAAATAATCTACAATTTCCTCTGGCCTGTGTTTTTGTCATCTGTTGCAGGGGGTGCCCAGAAATCTCCCTAGGGATAAAATAGATTTCTGAGTGGCTGCCCTGCACCATTCCCTCTGGCCAGGTCCTGGAAAAGCAGTGTCTGGCAGAAGCAGGGAGAAGGTTAGAGTAGCTATCACCAGAGGAGCCTGTAATGGTCCGACCAAAGTGGGAGCTCCACAGCAGGAGTTTCCTTATGTTGGCATGGCAGAGCAGGCCCAGAGCTGAGTGCATGCTTAGCTACGCTGCACTCTGTGCTCCACCTCCAGCCTCACAGTCCATTTCTCATTTTAAAATGGACTCAGAATTTTATAAGCACAAAACTGTCCAGATGTAAATAATAGAAAGCAATCCATTTTGCTAGAAAAGCATGGATTTGCCAGTTATTTTTTTGAAAATAATTATTATCCAATTGTTCGTGCGTAATCATGGTTATTAGTTCAAGACTGCTACGTGATCTGTGAATCAATTGTGCTTAAAACTCCTTCCTGAGGATTGGCAGCTGTGTATAGTTTCTTTCTTTTTATAAATGCAATCTTCCTGTAGCAGGCTTCGAGAACACTGACGTTACAGACTTTTACTGCCATTCCTGGCTGTGTGCCCAGCTTTCAGATGTGACTTTTTTTTTTTTTTTTTTTTTTTGGCTTTTTGAGACAGGGTCTCACTGTGCAGTTCAGGCTGGCTTTGAGCTCACTTTTGTAGCCCAGGCTGGTCTCGAACTCGCAGCAATCCTCCTGCCTCAGCCTCCCAAGTGCTGGGATTACAGGCGTGAGCCACCACGCCCGGCCAGATGTGACTTTTGAAGCATAGAGACTGTGTCCTACAGGGCCCAGGGCTACTGTAGACCATGCATTATCACTTATTCTTCACAGTCCTGCGTCATGGTTTATCTTTCATCTGACCCTCCAGGTTTGCCTTTGCTGTGGTCTGTAGTATGGTTGTGTGCTATGAGGAAACTTAAAAAGGATCAGAGCTAAAGTTCTCATAGCCATAGTCAGTTTCATCATCCTTTTATGAGTCTTTGCCTTTTTTTTTTTTTTTTTTTTTTTTGAGACAGGGTCTTACTATGTAGTTCATGCTGGCCTTCAACTTGCTGCAATTCTCCTGCCTCAGCATCACAAGTGCTGGGGTGATGTGTGCACCACCATGCATGGCTTGTGTTCATGCTTTCTTAATGTCTTCTTGTCCACAGGAGGAAGGTACTGGAATGAAAAGCAAAGTTCATCACATTGCAGAGGAGATCATGAGCTCAGAGAAAGTGTGAGTCCCTGCCCCATAGTTCTCAAGCCTGTGTCCCCAACCACTAGCTTATTTCAAACATTTTTCTTATTGCTGTTTCCTACAGGTTTGTGGATGTGTTAAAACTGTTACATATTGTAAGTATGCACTGATATTTTCTTCATGTGTAAGACTATCCTCTTGTATTCTATCTTATCCCAAGAGATTTCAGTATGACTTAATTATAAGCTTATGTTTTCTGATACTTGGTTATAGTTTTTAATTCATACATTACAAATATACATTTCTCAAAAGTTGTCATATATATTGATATATTCCAATAGTCTCTGAAAAGTAAGACTACATCTTCAATATCTCCAGTTTTCTACCTTAATAAAGGTTATTTTTCTGTCTGTCTATCTTATCTGTCTGTCTATCTATCTATCTATCTATCTATCTATCTATCTATCTGTTGGTTGGTGTTTAGAGCTGGGTACCAAACCTAGGACCTCATGCCTGTGAAGCACACACTATTCTGAGCTACTCCCCTGGCCCTCAAAGTAACAAATTTAAAAATCCCCATGTCCTTGGCCATTTGTGGAAGGCATGTGCTGTCAGTAGAATCTTGCACTGGTCACATGGAAAGCATATCTTGACTTTGTTCAAAACTGCTTTCTTCTTAGTTGGCTACATTGGCACAGGCCTGTAATCCTAGTACTTGGGGAGGATTGCTCTGAGATTCAGGCCAGCCTGGGTTACTTAAGGAAGTTCAAGGTCAGCCTGAACTACATAATGAGACCTTATCTAAAATAAAATAAAACAAAACAAGAACTGTTTTCTTCTTATCCAAGTAGCTCCAAGAAATGAACATTTGAAATAGACTTTTTGTAACCAATATTACTATTATTATTATTATTATTATTACTATTAATATTGTCATTTTTAGTCAGGATCTCATCATTGTCTCAGTTACTCTTTTCTCGTTGCTGGGACAAGTACCCAACACTCAAAATAAAGGAAGGAAAGGTTTATTTAGCTTACAGTTACTGGAAGTTTCAGTCCATACTCAGCTGGCTCTACGACAGACTGGCATATGGCAGAAGGTAGCAGTTCATGATGACAGAAGGCAGCAAAACAGCAAGAGCAAAAGGTAGGAATAACAACAACATTGGCTACAGAGAGCGAGTCTGTCTCCCTTAAGTCACATTCAGGCTATCCACCCCAGGCTGGGTATAGCACTCACAACCATAATCCCAGTGGATCATGAGTTAATTACAAACTCTAGAAGTCCCTGTCCCATGACTGCATGAAGCTTTGGGAGGACAACTAGGCACAAACCATGACATTTTTCCCCTGGACCCCCAAAAATCATGCACATCCCTTTGTGCAAAAGACATTTTAGTACACCTCTAAGAGTTGCCAAAGTGCTACAGTTTCAGTATTGTTAAAAAGTCCAACTTTCAAATCTTTTCCAAGATCTAAGGCAAACTCTCAGCCTGGAGCCCCTGTACAAATGAAAAGTTAAATACTTCCAACAATCAATGGCATAAAATAAGCATTACCATTACAAAAGTTACATAACAGAATACCAAGCATTGGTACCAAAGCAAGTCCAAAATCCAAAGGGCGAACATTAAGTCCTGTAGTTCCATGTGGAAACTCAAAGCAATCTAGCAAATTGTGAGCTCCATGTGGCTCTACCCCTATGGCACTTCTAGTGGTTATAGCTCCTGTAGCTTCTCTCTTAGGCTGACTTTGCTTCTTCCTTGCAGTATTCCTTAAATGATCCACATTCCTGGCTTTTCCACATTTTTGTGTTTTCCACTGAATAGTTTTCTCACAGCTTTATACAGTGCCCTCCCAGGGGCACTCTACCTTGCCTCCCAGGCCTTGTGAAATCTAGTTGGAAGCCTTCTTAAGCTCAGAACTCATGTACCTAAAACCTGTGCCACATGGATGATGTCATGAGGTGCTGCCATCTGGAGCAGTAGCCAGGTTTTCTTCTTTCTTGCTGTAGGGGTTCAATGCCTGGTTCACAGAGTGCTCTCGCCCTGATTGCCAGGAACAGATTCTCTATGCAAGTTTCATTCTGGAACATGGTATGGCTGGAGCTGCCATTCTGGAACATAGGGCTCTGAGGCTTTTTCTTCAAGGCAAAGTCCTTGACCCTACCAATTCTGAGGCTGTAAAGTGTGGAGACCTGCCACCTTCTGTGATGCCCTCAGACTGTCCTGTCCATTCTTTTGTTCCTTCCTGGCAATGGAGATCTTCTCTGCTCTTATCTTTGTATTTTATAGCTTTTTTTAATCTTCCTTTCTGGCAAAACTCACAGCATTTGAAATCATCCTGCTGGGTTCTTTGCTTGTAATTCTCAACATAAATCTGACTGAAAGGCCCCAACAATACCTATGCCACTGCCTCAGATTTAGCTGATTTGAAATTTCTTTTGAAAGATTAATCAGTCCATGGTGCTTAATCTCAGCCTCAGACAAAATCTCTGGACATGAACAAAATGCAGACAAACTTTCTATCAAACCAAAGTATACATTGGAATCCAACAAGCAATGCAGTCCTTCTTCCCAGAAGAAACCTCCCAAGCCTGGTCTTTATGGGGAGAATTTTTTTATCAACCTTCTGTTCGGAGCTCTGACCAGAATCTCCCATGCAAAACAGCCAAAGCTATTCCAGCACTTCTCTCGTAGGTGATATCTCCAAACCTTTCCTAAGTCTTCCCGTAACTCATTCCCAAAAGTTTGTAATGCACATGGTCATGTTTAGCCACAGCAATGACCCACTTCTCTGGTACCAAATTCTGTCTCAGTTACTCTCTCTCTCATTGCTGGGATAAATACCTGACACTCAAAATGAAGGAAGGAAAGGTTTATTTAGCTCAGTTACTGGAGGTTTCAGTCCATACTCTGGTGGCTCCAAGGCAGACCGGCATATGGCAGAGAGCAGCGGTTCATGGTGGCAGAAGGCAGCAAAATAGCAAGAGCAAAAAGGAGGAATAACAACACCAGTGGCAACAGAGAGCAAGGTTTCTGTTTAAGGTCTCCCTTAAATTCAGGCTATCCACCCCAGACTGGGTGTAGTACTCACACCCATAATCCCAACAGCATTCACATCCATAATCCCAGTGGATGATGAGTTAATCACAAACCCTAGAAGTGCCTGTCCCATGCCTGTATGAGGCTTTCACGGGACAGACAACTAGACATAAACCATAACAACTGTTATTTAAAGTGGCCCTGAACTTTAGTATGTAGCCCAGACTGGCCTTGAACTCAAGGCAATCCTCCTCCTGTGATCTCTTGAGGCTATACAGCCAACTTTTTAAAGTTGCATTTTCTATTTTTATAGTTATCAGCTTGTACAGACTTGTTGGGAAACAGTTATGTGTTTGACCACATGCTCAGTTTTCTCAGGTGCCCTTTGCCTGGCAGGTGTTTGCAAGTTCAATGAGCATTAACAGAAGGCCTAGGTGTTGCTTTATTCCACTTCTCCTTCAGGAAGATACTAATACTTAACAAAACGGAGGAAAAAGTTGGAGAAGCAATGGAAAGAGCCTGCAGGAGAATTGTCACATGGTATAATTAATAAGTGTCATAAAGTTGACTTTATAATGAGAAATAGAAGCCTCCCAACATAACAGCCATTTTGTCTCTGCGAAAGAGGTGATTATTTTCTTTCTTTTAATCAATACCTTTGAACATAAAAAGCTGATTCTACTTAGAGGTGATTCATATTTTCCAGATGATTCCCCTGTACTTTTTACTTGGTCCACTGGGAGCAATGAGGCCTATTTACTGGGTGAAAAAAATCTCTGGTTTGGGGAGTATTTTCTTCAGACTTCTTTCACATTGCTGATTAGTTTTGAGAAAATACTTCCCTGTAAATAATTCCTCCTAGTAACTCTTGACTCTACTGGTAAGTTCTTTTGTGTAATTCTTTATTAAATGCCAATACCCTATTTCACCACCTAGACAGATCTGTTAATTTTTTTTTTTTTTTTTTTTTTTTTGTCTTTTTGAGACAGGGTCCTGTTATGCAGTTCAGGCTGGCCTTGAGCTCATTTTTGTAGCCCAGGCTGGTCTTGAACTCACATTGATCTTCCTGCCTCAGCCTCCTGAATGCTGGGATTACAGGGGTGAGCCACCACGCCTGGCAGATCTGTTAATCTTTGAGTGAGCTCCAAGTACATTGTCATTTTGAACAAATAAATCACCTTTTGCTATAGGCTCTTGTATATTTGCTGTGGCACCCTGAAGAGCCCACCGTACTTAGCTGATAGAATTAAGTAAAATCCTACGCCGGCAGGGTGATTCTGGTCCTCTTGATCGTGTTGTAGTGTGAATGGGTCTCCTGGGTATGTGGACAACTATAATGCTGCCATTTAAATCAACTGTGTGGTCCATGGGGGGTCACAGCCTCACTGGGAGTCAGGCCACACATGGTCCTTCTGACTTCTTTCCTTTTCCCTCCCTCCATCTCTTGGTCCTCTCTCCATTTACAAAAGATCTGTCTCCTTCCTTTCTCCTTCCTTCCTGTTGCGTTTGGCTTGTTTGTTTCTTTTTTAAAATATCTATTTATTTATGTATATATTTGGCACAGGGTCTCACTATACGGCTTGGATTTATAGTGATCTTCCTGTCTCACCCTCCCCACTGCTGTGATTACAGGCATGCACCAGCACACCTGGTTTCTGTGGCTGGCAGGGCATGTGTTGCCAGGGATCAAACCTGGGGTCCTTGCACTTGTCACACAGACATTTAGACTACTGTGATATCATCTCCTTGGCCCAGTTTCTTTATGTTGTGGATCTGGAAATTTGAACTTGCTAAGCAAGTACCACTGAGCCACTTCCCTGGCCCTAACTAGTATGAACTTCTAAAAAAAAAAAAAAAACATTTGAAAAGGGACCACTCAGAGCCCTTGGGGTTTTGTAGACAAAAATGAGCTGGTTGAGTCGTACTAGCAGTGAAGCTGGTATCACTTCCTGTAGGTGGAGACATTTGTAGCCTTGAAACTTTAGGACTCTATCAGATCCATGAAGCTAGAAGCAAGGCCATCTGATCGCCCTAGGTCTATTACTAAGTAGAAAGTCTTTTACATTGTACGAACATGGCTTGTAAGATGACTGGCAGGCTGCCCAGTTCTCATGTGTTTATCTCTGAATCTCACACTCTTCTGGCTGAATGCACCCTACCTGCTGGGACTCATGCACCATGGCGTTGGCATTGCCCTGACTCTGTACATGGAGCCTGTTCAGCTGCTTGGCTGTCCATGGTGTTCGTCCTTCACTTGTCAGCATTATGGGCACTTTAAGGCCTGTAGCCTGATTGTTTCCTGCCTTGCTTTGTATTTTCTTATCTTATGCCTCTGCCTCACAGCTTTGCTCCCAAGCTTTTCAGGAATGGTGGGTCTTTGTTCTTGTTTTGAGATGGAAATCTCACTGTGTAGTGCAGGCTGGCTTTGCACTCAACCAAAAGTGATCTTCCTGCCTCAGCCTCCTGAGTGCTGGGGTTGCAGGTGTGCATCGCCACTTCTGGTAGAATAAATCTTAAACTGTGTTCCTTAGATTATCAAATCTCTTTTAATTAAATGGTCTTCTTTTGAGTGCTGCATGCCATGTTATTGTGTAAGGGTTGTACACATTATCTATTTTAAGCCTCATGTAAAATATAAGAGTTAATTTTCAGTTTTTCATGAAAAAGTAAGCTAGTCATCAAAAATAACCAGATGCCAAAGCCAATCTTGTTTTTTGTGGTTTAATTTTAAAATTTTTATTTTATTATATTTTCCCCTTTATCAGCATATGTTTGTGATACATAATAAATATATTCATATGTATTTATTATGTAAATATATATACTGGGTGTGTGGAGCACACCAGTAATCCCAGCACTGGGGAGGCTGAGGCAAAAGGATTGTTGCAAGTTCAAGGCCAGCCTGAGCTGCATAGTAAGACCCTATCACAGAGAGAGAGAGAGAGAGAGAGAGAGAGAGAGAGAGAGAGAGAGAGAGAGAGAGAGAGAGGCAGGCAGGCAGGCAGGCAGGCATGTGGACAGACAGACAGACATCTCAGGGCAAAACCAGTCTTTGAAATCTGGTCTGTCTGAGCCTTCACACTCAGTGATTGTGTAAAAATAAGTTCATTTTCATAGTGCTAGAAATTGTACCCAGAGCCTTCACAGCTCTGTGGCGAGATTGTGGGCCCACACTGCCACACCCAGCAAAAAATTGGTGCTCCATATCCAGGCCTTGCTGTGTAGGATATGGAATTTGCTCAGGTTTATCTGCTTGCTCTTGGAGTTCTTCTAGTCACCCCGGCAGCCAGCAGGAATCTAGCTTTTCTTCTAAAGATGAGGGAAGGGAGGGAACATAAAAAGAATGAAGATACATTGCATACAAGGACCAGCTCCACTGGGGAATAGAACCATTTTTGGAGCAGATGTAGCTCACCCTTGGTTGCCCAGGGGATGCTTGTTCTTCTGCGTGTTGAGGTCCTTGGTTGCCCAGGGTGTGTGATGGTAGTGACTGCTTGTCAGTTGTTAAAGGGACTAAGTTTGTACATACAGAAGCAGAGGAATAATTTCACTGGGGAAATTTTTGTTTTGTTTTGTTTTTTTTATTATGGCTGGCTCAGCCTGCCCTAGGTGGAGCTGGTATAGCATGTAGTCCCAAGGATCAAACTGTGTTCCCCGTGGCCACCTAAGTGTTCCTAAGCAGGTGCTTTAGACCACTGAACCATCCCACTGGCCCCAGGGGAATATTTTTATTTAAAAACTGAAGCCTGACTGCCAAGTGGGTGCCTTTTACCTCCTCTTTGACTGCACCCTCTCCTGCTAATTTCTGTGTGCTGGTCACAGCTCCAACCTCAGCAGCTACCTTATTCTACACAATAGAAAGTGAGTCTTACCAAGCCCCTGTGTGGTCCTGCATCAGTGTGCCCCTCTGTCTGCTGCACCAGGTCAGCTGATAGTGGAGTCATCTTTTCTGTGGTTCTAAATGGAGAGCCTAACCCCAGTGAGCACAGTCAGCTTCTTGTACTGTGTTGCCTCAACTGTTTGCACTCAATTGTATATGCTCAGGTCTTCCCCAAGTGGTCAGAGTTGGCAAGGTTTTAAGGTTCTTTTGGTTCTTATTTATAACAGTGTGTGGAGGATTAATGTGGCTAATGAGCCTGCTGTGGTGGCAAATGCTTGAAATCCCAGTGCTGGGGAGGCTGAGACAGGAGGTTCACTGTGAATTCAAGGCTAGGCTTGGCTACGTAGACAGACCTTGTCTCAAATTTATAATGTCCTGATGTGCCCATTTCTGTCTCATATAAGAATTTCTGCTCAAGTAAACATCTGTACATCTGTTTCCTGTGGCCAGAAAGTGGAGGGTAGGTGGTTCAGTCCTGCTATGGACTGGGATGGGATTCTTGTTTGAAGGACCAAGGGAAGAATCTCTAGGCCGGACCCATGGCCTCTGTAGCTTTCCTTGCTTCTCAGTGTCTTTCCTGCACCATGGATTTGAACTACACAACTTCTCTAGAGTGAAAAGCAAGCGGTGGATCTAATTTTTTTTTTTTTTTTTTTTTTTTCACGGAACTGGGGATCGAACTCAGGACATTGCACTTGCCAGGCAGGTGTTTGTGCCCCTGAGCTATCTCACCAGCCCTGTGGATCTAATTTTGAAGTGCCAGTCCTGCTGTCTAGTATCCACACTGACATAATGAAGAAAGTGTGTGTGAATTTAGATTCTTCTGCCCTAAAATAGCTTTACTTTTGGCTCTGAAATAGCATCACACCTTCCCAAATTATACTGGCTTGTAACATTTAGAAAAATAATCACCCTTCTTTGTAAGAAAGATGTGGGCCAGGCATGATGGTACATACCTGTAATCCCAGCACTCTGGAAGCCTGAGGCAGCTGAGTTGAAACTTTGGGTTCAGTCTGGGCAACTTAGTGACTTCGTGAGACCCTGACAATGAAAATAAATAAATAGGACTGAGGATATAGCTCAGGATAGAGGCACTTGGCCTATATACTACACATGCACACACGCACAGCCCCTCTCCAGTGGCACCAGTTTTTGGTCCTGGATAATTCTGATAAAGTGCTGAGAGGTTTCAGAGCTGCTGCTCTCTGGATGGGAGATGCAAGATGTATGCTGCGCCAGCCCACCTGGGCAGGGCAAGTGCTCCCTGTGCAGGGCTCCAACCAGGTGCTCTGTGTGGAGCATGCACTCTGCTGTGGAGCTATATCCTGCCACTGGGAAAACCGGTATTCACCATGGAAGAGAAAAATGGTCCAGGACACTTGTTGCTGATCTTTTTTAGTGTGAGTACCATTACCAGAGCCTCAGGCACCCAGGTGTGGGGCACAGAGATTGGGCCAGGTCCCAGCACAGTGAGACCAGAATTCAGAGCCAGGGAAAGCAGGGGAGTTGGTGGCTAATGCCCAGTGGAAAGGGACTCCAGCCCAGCCTGTGAGGCTCTTGGGCAGGATTGCTGCTGAAGCAGGTGACCCTGCTGGTGGTAGAGGGTGGGCAGCAGACTCACATGTCCAGGCTGGAAGGTTCATGTGATTTTACAAGGAAATGCTCCAGGCCTAAGAAGTGCTCAGGAGCCTAACCAGTTTGTTCAAGCAGAAGCTCTCTCTAACACCTGTGAGAATATCTACCGTTGTGGGTCTCATGGATAAATGATCATTAAATTACTATGGTTTTAGAATCATAAAGTGCTGTAATCGCAGCACTTCGGAGCCTGAGTGTGGAGGATCACTGTGAGTTCAAGGCTATCCTGAATTACACAGTGGAAGCCAGGCTCAAAATAAATAATAAAAGCAGCGACAAGAAAAAGAAATAATACAGTTTGTTAAATGTTCTTTTAAGTATTAAACTATTTTGTTTTGCCATACTTCTTACCAAAAAAAAAAAAAAAAAAAACAAAGACACAGTATGTAATTGTCAGGGAGCTGCCTAAAATCCCATGGTGCTAGGAAAAGAAACCTTATGCCACTCCTCAGGTAGCGTCTTGGTGGCCACAGCCCTAGTCTCTGTTAAATTAGCCTAACTGATAAGGTCTCCTTTTTGGCTAAAGGGGCTGAGGAGAAGCACAGGCAGGCAGCAGTGCGCTCACCCCAGGTCAGTCCTGGAGTTCCTGAGCTGCTGTCATTGTTAAGCCCAGGAAACCCTCTTCTAGCCAGAGAGCAAAAAGTTCTCCTGGTTTCTGCTTTGAGGACAGGGCAGTTAGGGCCATATTGTGCCCAGCCAGGAGCACTTGTGTCTCAGTGAAATGAACCACAGAACTGGTTTCTAAGAAATGCCAAAGAAAAAAAAGGAAATGCCAAAGATGTTTAAGGGCTGTGCTCTGAATCAGTCTCGAGCCTGGGGAGCTGTGCCTGGGGAGCTCTGTGAGTTCATCCTGTGGCACTGCCTTGTGGCCATCCACAGGTTTTCAGATGTGTTGTATAGTCTGTGAACATGGGTGTGAAGGGAAGTAGGCTATGAGGGACAGAACTACCAGTGGCCCTGGGTTTCTAGAGATGTGTGGTGTGGCTTTCTGGGTTGCTACTAATACAAGTTATAAAGTCTTGGCAAATTTTACACCATTTAGTTATAGAAGATATTTAGTTACAGTGCAAGTATTTGGTTTCTTCAGGCTAATGTGACTATTGACCAGGAAAGGTGCTTCTAAGCCCTAAGCAAGGGCTCTTAGCATTTGTTAAAAGGATTTGACTTACCTAAGATGGCTTTAAATTTTTTTTGAAAGAGTTACTTTGAGAGCCAGGCCTGTGAGTTTGACTGGGAGTTGAAGGCCAGCTTGAACCAAGTGGTAAGATTCTGTCTTAAACAAAAATAGAAGAAATGAAAGAGAAACAGCCATACTTTAGAAGAGGAATTCTTGTGTGTATGCATTCCTGAACGTTTTTTAAATTATATAAAGGACACCAGGTATAAGTAGTACAGATAGGAGGGATCAAGTCCCTGAAGGCAGAGCTGTTGGAGCTGAGCTAGTGAAAGTCATTTTCCCCAACCTTTGCTTCTGTGCCTTAACTAAAACTATTCTTTCTCAGGAACTAGTCTTTGTCTTTGGTTCTTCTAGCAGCTGAACAGATTCCTCTATTGTTTTGTTTGCATCTTGCAGCCCAGCCCCAGGGGACAGGAAATGTAGGCAAATTGTTATGTGCTTGTCCTGGAGTGAGTGCACAACTCTGCTGACCCACTTTCAACCAGGGCTCTGGAGTCCATAGGCACTGAAGGTGGAGGGTGAGGTGTAGAGAAATGAGGGGTAGAATTTAAGGTCCCCAGTGAATGTTTATTGCTTCTGTGGGCCCCATGCATCGAAGAATGCTCTGTGTGCAATACCTAATTAAGGTCACGGATAGCACCACCCACAAAACCAGAAGCAAACCTGGGCATCTCGAGGGAACTCAGTAAACCCTGAGAGGGCCTAGAGCCAGGACTCAAGCAAGCCTGCACCACACTGCTCATCCATCACCTAAAATGTACCAGTTTTTGGGGAAGTGATTTTTGAAAATGGACAGAGGGACTCTTTGTTTTTTAGAGATAAGGTCTCTGCTTAGCCCAGGCTGGCCTCATATGGCAATTCTCCTGCCTCAACAAGGCCTGGGATTGTAAGTGGACACCATCACACTTCACTTAAAAAGGGACTCTTAGGGCCAGTGAGATACCTCAGGGGACTAAAGTGCCTACTTAGGCAAGCTTAAGCAAGTGCAGGGACCATGGTTCCATCCCTGGCACCACATCCTATGCCAGTCTGCCCACAGGCCAGAGTCCGGGCATGGTGGCACACACTGTAATCGTAGCTCTGGGGAGGCTGAAAGCAGGAGATCACCATGAGTCCAAGCTACGTAGTGAGACCCTACAACAACCAAATACATTTTTTTTTTTTTTTTTTTTAAAAAGAGACTCTTAGTGGTGGTGCACATCTGTAATCCCAGCACTTGGGAGGCTGAGGCAGGAGGATCAGCATGAGTTTGAGACCAGCCTGGGCTACAAAAGTGAGCTCAAGGCCAGCCTAAACTGCATGGCAACACCCTGTCTCAAAAAGCCAAAAAAAAAAAAAGGTTGGGGGGACTCTTAGATCCTAAATAAAAATAGTGAAAATCTTCTGGAAACTTTAAAAATAAATGAATCAAGCTGGGTGTGGTGGCGTATGCCTGTAATCCCAGCACTTGGGAGGCTGAGGCAGGAGGATCAGTGTGAGTTTGAGACCAGCCTGGGGTACAAAAGTGAGCTCAAGGCAAGTCTGAACTGCATAGAAAGACCCTGTCTCAAAAAGACAAAAATAAATAAATAAATAAATAAAATGAGTCATGTTTATACAGTGCTGTTAGAGTAACTTTAAAGTTTACAGTTAAAATATAATTTCTAGATACATTCTTTGTGCAATCACTCAGTTTGAGGATCAGAAGAAAGTGTTCAAGAATATTATTATAGACTGTTTCAAAATCAGATATCCACCCTAGGTACTGTTCAGTTTTCTTCAGTTTCCCATCAAGGTAAGCAGGGTAGGAGGAAGCATATACTCTGAATTTGTAATTCCTGCATTTGTAATTCCAAAATTTATAATTTTATAATTCATACCTCCCTTCAGTGTATGCCACCCAGAAAAAGACTTAAGAGACAGTCCATCTCGGGTGTGTGTGTGTGTGTGTGTGTGTGTGTGTGTGTGTGATGTGCACACACAAGCATGTGCACAGTTCTCCCCATCTGCATTCTCACAGGACTTCCGGAATGCTGTGGCCTATGCTTCGAGGCAGCTAGGGAAACCCATCATTGAAGACCGGATCCTGAATCAGATCTTGTACTACCTGCCCCAGCTCTATGAGCTCAACCGTGATCTCCTCAGTGAACTAGAGGAAAGAATGTCCAACTGGTAAAAAATAGAATGAATTTCAGTATTTCCCAGAGTTTTCTATTTCAGGTGAAAACATAAGGGTCTTACCTATGACAGAGTTTGATTGAGCTTACCTGGGGGTTGGAGAGAGAGAGAGAGAGAGAGAGTGTGTTTGTGTGTGTGTGTGTGTGTGTGTGTGTGTGTGTGTGTGTGTGTGTGTGTGTGTGTGTGAGGAGCTGAACCCAAGGCCTTGAGCATGCTAGGCAAGTATATGTATGTATGTATGTATGTATGTATGTATGTATTTGTTTAGAGACAGAGCTTTACAATGTATTTCAGGCTGGCCTCAAACTAGAGGTGATCATTCTGCCTCAGTCTCCTGAGTGCTGGGATTTCAGGCATGCACTCCCTCATACGTGGCCTGCCTCCTGTTCAGTCTTCAGGCTCTCACTGTGCTGAAGAGTGGGCTGGAAGGGAAGGAACGGGGCAAAGCAGGGAGGCTAGATCCTGAGGCAGGCAGAACCCAGCTACACTACTGGGAAGGGGGCTGGTGACAGCTGCAGTAGTCACCCTGCAGGAGAAAAGAACAAGGTGATTCAATGCAGAGCCAGTGCTGTGCCCCACACTGGATGTGTTTTGGACACCTGAGCCACTTTCCTTTTATGTTGGTGTGTCTGTGCTCTCTTTATAGGACTGAGCAACCAAGAATCGCTGATATCTTTGTAAAGAAGGGCCCCTATCTGAAAATGTATTCCACATACATCAAAGAATTTGATAGAAACATAGCTCTGCTGGATGAGCAATGCAAGAAAAACTCGGGTTTTGCTGCTGTTGTTAGAGAATTTGAGGTATTCACAGCCCTCTAATGTTCAACTTTTCTTCATTTTTTTAAGCTTTAATAAAGTTGGTACCTGTTATAAACAAAGCTTGCAAAACAAAAATATGTTAAGGGGCCAGGGAGATTGCTCAGGAGCACAAGTGGCTGCCTAGGAAGTACAAGGTCCTGAGTTTGATCCCTGGTTCCAAAAAAATATGTTAAGGTATAATCCCTTTTTCTGGGGGAGATGGCACAGGCTAATCATCCCTTAGGAGGCTGAGGCAGAGTTGCAAGCTTGAGGCCAACCTGAACAACTTTATGAATCCTGTTTAAAATTAAAATTTACAAGCCGGGCGTGGTGGCGCATGCCTGTAATCCCAGCACTCGGGAGGCTGAGGCAGGAGGATCAGTGTGAGTTCGAGACCAGCCTGGGTTACAAAAGGGAGCTCAAGGCCAGCCTGAACTGCATAGTGAGACCCTGTCTCAAAAAGACAAAAAAATAAAATTAAAATTTACAGAAAGGACTAAAGATAGAGTGTAGCACTCCTTGGGCTCCCAGGATGGGAGTGAAGAATTTCACCACATCAAGTGGTAAGAAGACTAAGAAGTGCGCCACATTTGATTCTGAAAATCTGTTGCTGTATATTGATCTATTTTAACTTGAAAAATTATTTTGATGGGACTTTTTGAAAATTGTTTGGAAATACACATGATACAACTTCACATTTTAGTCTTTTTGTTTGTTTTTTGAGACAGTATCTTGCTGTGTAGCCCATGCTAGTCTCAAACTCAGTTATCCTCCTGCCTCAGCCTCCCAAGTGTGCCCCCACACCCAGCTATATTATAGCTAATTTTAAGTGCACAGTCCCACAGCATTAAGTACATTGACAGTGCTGTGCAGTTGCACCTCCAGATCACATTTTGCCTGGGGACACTGAGATCATGGCCTTTAATCATGAACCCCCTCATTCCCGAGTACCCCCAGCCATCATTCCATGCTCTGTCCAGGTAAATTAGATTACTGGAGGAAACATTTGTTATTTTTCCTTATCTGAAGTTGATCTTCTAGTTAACATTTGACCATAGAAGAGAACTACAATGAATGTTTTTCATTTTATAAGTGACTAACACACTTTGGGTGACAAAATTAAGAAAAATGAATCCTGTTTATTGCCCATGTCATCAAAAGTTTCAGCAATTAGGAAAGTGCAATCTCGATTTGCTTAGGGGTAAAAGGATATAACACACTTTTTGAAATTCATTTCAGCCAAGCATGGTAACAAACTCATGGCAATCCTCCTGCCTCAGCTCCCAAGTGTTGGTATTATTCATTGATTTACACCATTAACCCAGTTTATAGTTGTTTTTCTCATCTTTTTTGTTTTGCTGTCCTCTGATGCTTTCATGTTACCAAAAAGGCAACATAATAATAGTTACAGCAGTGGATGGTGAACTAAGGATTTGGTTGATGTCCATCCAGTAAGTTGTAGTGTTTCTTTGATAACTGAATAAGTTCCAGAAGGTAGGAGGAGTTAGTGCTCTTGGTAGTGATGCCCATATGAAGTTCATCTTCCTGCTTTTGTTCTTCCCCTGCCCTTGCCCTCCCTTTTGTTTCTTCCCCCCTCCTCCTCATTCCTTTTCCGTTCCCTTCTTTCTCTTGTGCTAGAGATCAAGCCTGGCAAGTATTCTAGCACTGTGCTAGCCTTCAAGATACCTTCATAAAATATTAGCCTGGACAACATAGTGAGAACATTTCTCAGTTTTTTGAGGTTTTTGTTTTTTTATTTTCAAGACAAGTCTATGTAGTTCAGGCTGACCTTAAACTCACTGACTGTGTAACTCAAGCTTGCCTCAAATTTACAGCAAGCCTCTTGCCTCAGCTTTTTGAATACTGGGATCATAGGTATGCACAACCATGTTCAGAATGATAAAAGGTTTTGGTGGGGTGGGGGCAAAATAGCTTAGCAGATTAGAGCTCCTGCAAGCAGGAGCAGGGGCTGGGGTTCAATCCCCAGGCCTGTGCCGGCCCTGACCCCAGAGCACACTGACAGTTGAGACTTGGCATTGTGGCATGCATCTGTAATCCCAGCTCTTGGGAGGCTGTGAACAGGCAGATCACTACAAGTCCAATGTAATAGTGAGACCCTAAACACTCTGTAGACCCTTCCCTAAAATAACAACAAAAGAAAAGACCTGGGGGGCTAAGGAGATAGCTCAACAGTGTAACCACTTGCCTGGCAAGCACAAGGATGGGTATGGGCTGGAGAGATATCTCAGCAGTCTAAAGCACTTGCTTAGGCAAGCTTAGGCAACCACAGGGACCGTGGTTCGATCCCCAGCACCACATGCTGCACCAGCCCCACCCACAGAGTAGGCTGAGCTGACCATAACATAAACAAGGATCTGGGTTGATCCCTGGTACCACATGCCATGCTGGTCTGGGCAGGTTGCACTGTGCCAACCACCTAAACCAGGCGTGGCAGCACTTGCCTGTAATCCCAGTGCTGAGGAAGCTGACAGAGGATCACTACAAGTCTGAGCTGTGTAGCAAGACCCTGTGCCAAATAAATAAATTAATTAAAAACATTTAAAAGAAAAAAAAAAAAAAAAAAAGGGCCCGGCGGGATGGCTCAGTGGTCTAAAGCGCCTGCTTGGGAAAGCTTGGACGGCTTCAGGGACTGTGGTTTGATCCCCAGCACCACATGCTGCACCAGCCCTGCCCTTGGGGCAGGCTGAGTCAGCCATAAAAATGAGTGAATAAACAAAGAAAGGTTCTGAAACAAGAAAAAAAAATAAAATAAAATAAAGAGCTGAGCATGGTAGTGCACACCTGTAATCCCAGCACTTCGGAGGCTGAGGCAGGAGGATCAGTGCAAATTCAAGACCAGTCTGAGCTACAAAATTGAGCTCAAGGCCAACCTGAACTCCATACCAAGACCCTGTCTCAAAAAAGACCAAGGGGCCCAGCGGGATGGCTCAGTGGTCTAAAGCGCCTGCTTAGGGAAGCTTGGGCAGATTCAGGGACCGTGGTTCGATCCCCGGTACCACATGCTGCACCAGCCCTGCCTTCGGGGCGGGCTGAGCCGGCCATAAAAATGAGTAAATAAACAAACAAAGGTTGTGAAACAAGAAAAAAAAATTAAATAAATAAAGACCTTGGGCTGGGGAGATAGCTCCAAGGCACAAGTGCTTGCTGGGCAAGTGCAAGGTCGTGAGTTCAAACCCTGGTCCCACCAAAAAAAAAAAAAAAAAGACCAAAAAAAAGAAGGCCCTGGGTTTAATCCCTAGTACTCCAAAAGCGAAGAAGGAAACTGAGTGTGGCTTCAGTGTGTGCTTGCATGCCTATGGTGGGTGAGAGGGCATAGCCCTGTGGTCCAGCATTGAAGAAGCTGAAGCAGCAGAATCGTCTGGAATTTGAAGCCAGTTCTAGAAAGCAGAACAAAAATAAAAACTAAAAATAACAAAGTCACCCTGTTCATTGTGGTGCCTTTTCCTTTCAGATGAGCCCTCGTTGTGCCAACCTGGCCCTCAAGCACTACCTGCTCAAGCTGGTCCAGAGGATCCCACAATACCGACTGCTACTCACAGGTAGGACCTACTGTGCTGAGGTGCCCAAGTGCCCAGGTGTTCCTAGCTTTATAGTGCTCTGCTGGTCCCTGTATACCCTCATTCCTACCCATTTTCCTGTTGGCCATCCTAGCCCACTTGCCACTCCTTTTTTTTTTTTTTTTTTTTTTTTTTTTTTTTTTTTT
>PVJA010028037.1:0-27910 GCA_004027025.1 Myocastor coypus
TAACATAGGTACTGGGCTTATCATCACTGGCTTTCTGAGTATCAAATATCTTTGACTTAGCTTGTAAATGATATTTTCTGACCATCATTGATATTCTAATAACTTTCCATACAATGTGATATAAGCAGTTACACATTTTTGACACAGATATTTGGAAATTCAAGGAAATACAAAACTGTAGCCTGTCAAGAATACATGTCACTCTTGTCTTTTTGATATGTACTGCTCCTGGTGTAAACTCAGTTACTGTCATTCTCTCAAGAATAGTACTTGAAAATAAGAGACTGGGCCAAAAACCATATTTATTTATTTTTATGGCTGGCTCAGCCTGCCCAGAGGGCAGGACTGGCACAGCATGTGGTTCTGGGGATTGAACCGTGGTCCCTGCAGCCGCCTAAGCTTTCCTAAGCAGGCACTTTAGACCACTGAGCCATCCTGCCAGGGCCCTTTTTTTTTTTCTTTCTTTCTTTCTTTCTTTCTTTCTTTCTTTCTTTCTTTCTTTTTTCTGAGACTGAGGTTCAAACTCACATCACAACCTTGTACTTGCCAGGCAGGCACTTGTGCCACAGGACTGTCTCCCTAGCCCCTGTACCTTTCTTTCTGACCTTAATTTTTTTCATGATTTGGGGGAAGTTTTCAAATGGAGAAAACTTTTGTCAAGTGCATTGTTTGCAGACTAAACTGTTTTCAAAAATAAATATGAAGCACCCCTGTAGGATGAAGAGTTTTGTTCGAATGATTTTATGTCATTGACCAGAATGCACACAATCTTAAGTTCGCTGAAAGCATCAAACACACATACATACATATATACATACATATATATATATATATATATACATATATATATATACACAAATATATGTGGATACATACATATGCATAACACATGTCTGTTTATCACGGCCCAGTCTTAAAGTAAATACGCATATACATACTTGTGATTGGCACTCCTCTAGGTGGTCATGAAACTAACCAGTGTGTAGCTCTGCTGAGAAAGCTGATACAGGACACCAATTAATGCCAGGAGTTGGATCCAGAGTTCCAAGTAGTATTTTGTTTTGTTTTGTTTTTTATGTTTTTATTACAGGTTCTACAAGGTCTCACTACACAGATAAGACTCATAGTGTTGCTCCTATTTTCAGCCTCCCAAGCACTGAGATTACAGGCACATCCCACCATGCCCAGCCTCATTCTGGCTCAGTGTGCCCCAAGGGCAGTGCCAGCATGGCATGCCAGAGATTGAACCCCAGTCGCTGGGCTTGGCAAAGCAGGCACTTTAATATGCTGAGCTTTCTTGGTTTTTAATAGCAACTGCAAACTAAGCTCATTAAAGTGACAACTTCTGTAAGATTGTTGAGGAAATAGTAAATAATTTTATTCTTTCTAAATCACATCAGGGAATATGCCTTGTCTCCTGTTACTCTGAACTGTTCTCCCTCCCTTGGGTGAACTGAAATATTTTTAACATAATATTAGTAAATTTTGTTGATTTTACTATAGTGGACACTGAAAATAAAGTTTTGGTAATTTTTTCATTAAAAGAATACTCAACAAGATTCAAACAACAAAATGTCGCAAGTTATCAAAAAGGTCACATGTGATCAAGTAGTCTTCATCCCCAGCAATGTGAGAATGGTTCAACATGTGCCAACCAGCGAAAGTTACATATTACATAAGCTATACAAAGGAAATTAAAAGGTGAGGGAGAAAATATTTTAAAACATATATATGACAAAATATGAACAATGTAAAAGAACTTTGATGATGCAAACAACTCTAATATGGCCAAAATATTTTAACGTGACAGAAGATATATTGATAATTAATAAATATATAAAAATTATCATATCAACATCAAAAAATATCACACTGCTGTTAAAGACAAACCTCCTTTGGAAAATAGGTGATAAACTTCTGGCACCCAGTGGCCAGTCACTCAGCTACTGGCTGACATTTCAACCCCTGAGCTCATCTAGAAGTGGGCTCTAAGTTATACCTTCGGCTAAGCCTCTGAGGTAAGACCATGTATACCTGTGGTCTTTGGTTATGTTTGTTATAGAACAAAAGCTTTGTAGAAAATTAAGTCACCTGAAGGTCAGTGCAATGTGACAGTAGCAGCTGAAATCATTCAAGTATATAGACAAGAAATGTTTCTCTCCCTGCTGGACAGCAGGGCTAGCTGAGCACTGGCGCTTCTGAGGAGAGGAGAATTCAGCCCCCCCCCCACTAAGCTCACTGGGCAGCATGTACACATCTGCTGACCTCTGTAGGGCTCATTAGTAGCTCAGCTTCCCAGCTCTTTGTCCTTATTTGAACACAGAACACTAAATCCTGCTTAACACCTTAATCAGAAAAAAATTGAATTCCTGGTCTCTGGGGCATTCCATGGGTCTGGGAGCAATGATAGTGACTTGGAAAAGGATAGTTCTAACCTGCTGATGCAGTCTATAACAGGAAAGGCTGTAACAGAAAATGAACACATCATGTAATTTTTAAATTGGAAATTTCTCAAAATGGTTAAACATTTCATCCTGCTAATATACTTTAAAATGGAGGTTGTGGAGCCAAATACCTAAGACTAAGATTATTCTTATGGCACAGAACCCAGCTAATGTATTACTTCAGAGACCAGGGTTCATGTGTTTTCTTATAAATCCAAATTTATCTGTATCTTTTTCCACTGTATATTAAATGATAGTATATATACGTATATACATATATATACATATACACACACACACACACACATATATATATATATATATATATATATATATATATATATATATATAATTTCATACAACAAGGTATGGGTATGTTTCTAATAATTATTTTTATTTGCAAGCTTATTCCAGAACTAGGAATTCAATAAAACCGATGATTCTTCTAGAATTATTACTAAACTAACTCCAACTTGAGGGAGCCGGCAGGATGGCTCAGTGGTCTAAAGTGCCTGCAGGCAGCTGCAGGGACTGCAGTTGGATCCCCGGCACACATGCTGTGCCAGCCCTGTCCTCAGGGCAGGCTGAGCTGGCCATAAAAACAAACAAACAAACAAAAGTTATGAAACAAGAAAAAAAATAAGTAAATAAATAAAATTTTTTAAAAATAAAATAAACTAACTCCAACTTGATAGTGTCTGTGTCAATCACTTGTTACCAAATGATAATATGATAATAAAATGCCTTCTATTAGCCTATTCTCCTGTACTTATCAGTATACTTAGTTACAACCAAAAACATCATAATCTAGTGTCCTCTCTATTAAAGATATGAAAAGCTTACATGCAAGAAATCTGACAAACTCAGGGAAAGGAAACATAACCGGCCAAAAGTATATTAAGAGTACTATGACTAGCTAGTATTTAGGCGAATGAAAATTAAATAAATGATATAATTAGCAAATAAAAATCCAATGATAATATCCACTGATCTGAGAAAACTTAGTGAAATATTCTAAAATCTCCCTAAGGGGTAACCTGATATTACATTTTAAACTGTAACATTCATATAATCTTTAACTTCTTGCATTTTCAGAAGTTCATGCTATAAATTCTCAAATCCATATATTGAGGTGTACACATATTATATGTATTCCACTTTGTTTTTGAAGGGACAACATAAGTATATTTAAAACAGTTCACTTTTTAATTCATATACTTTTCTTTATTACTTTATTAGCACATGGGTGTAGCTTACATCTCTTATGTGCAGTTGCAGAGGGTGCATCACACATCCGAGTTCCTTTCTTCTGTATCTTCCTTTCCTTTCTCCCTCCATACATCCCTTGACTCTCCTCATTTCTGTGTGTTTTCAGTACAGAGTGTTTACATCCTTGTGTGTGGTTAGTGCACTACATAACACATAGCAGTTTTCTTTTTCATCCCTTATCCCTGCCCTTCCTCTCCCTCGATCTCTTTATTCTTTTCCTCTTTGAGAATGATCTATCTTTCCATTTCCTAATATATATCTTTTATTTTGCTCCTTGTTTTTACTTTGAGTTTTTCATATAAGAGAAATACTGTGATATTTAAGCTCGTGTGCCTCCTTTATTTCATTTAACATTATGGTCTCAAGGTGCATACATTTCCCTACAAATAACTGGTTTATCTTTCCTTATGACATTATAATGCTCTATGGAAAGGTGAGAGAACAATTCTTTTAGATTTACCAAGGGTCCCCCAGGAAGTCTTAAGGTGAGTTCAAGGACTTATTTAAAGGAAAACAAAGCTACAAAATTCAAAAATGTAGAAAGATTTGGACAGGTGGCTAAACAGGATCCTAGCTAACTACAAATATCAACAGTAAAAGTCACTGAAAAATAAATATTAAAATACATAGATTTGCTTAATCAATAAAAGGAAAGACCTCATCATAAGCAAGGCCCATTTTGAATGCAACATAAATTAGTAGAAAGTCACTGTGGATCTTAGGCTGGATAAACAAAGGAAGCTCAGAGATATGAAGAGAGGGAATCAGGCTGAACAGATCAAACAGGATATGTGCTGACAGCAGGCCAAGTGAGTCAGATAACCCAGGAGGTGGCAAGGGATGAGAAATTTTATTGGCTATCAAAGGTGATCAGATATTGAACCCTGACTTTACACGGCTCGTGTTGCTATTGAGCAATGCAAGGACACTGACCATCAAGATCTAGAGAGATTAGAAGAGGCTGAGTTTGGTCAAGGAGATTCTTTGTTGACCTAATCTAATTTATTAATATCGCCCTAATGAATAATCACTTGCTTACTAGGCAAAAGAGAGAGCACTTTGGGAATTAACTTTCACCTTTGCAGAGCTGTAAGACAACCCAAAAACAACTAAAAAGCAACTAAAAGCAGAGGCAATCTTCATACATGAGCTAGCCAAATTTCAAAGTCTTGCAGTTTCCCCCCTGTAAGGCCTTGGGACTTTATATGACTAAAGAAAATCAAAGAATGACTAACACTAAATGTTCTGTGGATCAAGTGGCTGGATTTCAGATTCAGAATATCTTTTAAGAAAGATGGTGACAATTCTTGTGCCTCTCAGTTTATGAAATGTATTTCATGTATATTATATCTAGTCTTTGAAGCCAGACTTGCTCTGATCTATTCTTGTTTTCTGAGACTTGACACTGGATACATACATGAATGAAAAAATACTTGCTAAGTGAATAGAATGAATATCAATGAACAGGATAGGTATAGACTGACCAAATCCAGAAAATTAATTATTTTATATAGTTAAATAAAACTTCACTGGAGAAAATAACCTCTAACTGTCCCATATGTGCTGTAAGAGAAAAAACTCTCATCTAAGAAACCAGCGTTGCAGAGTGACCCTTGCTTGGATCCACCAATTTTCAAAGAAAATGGATAAAGAACTGGACCTCAAGAAAAGCATTAGCTATGGAACTGGGGAGATAGCTCCATGGCACAAGTGGCTGCCAGGCAAGTGCAAGGTCATGAGTTTGAACCCTGGTCCCACCAAAAAACAAAACAGAAAAAGAAAAGAAAGAAAAAAAGAAGAAAGAAAGAAAGAAAGAAAGAAAATATCACCACACCACTTAGCCAGGTGAGGTGGTGCACACCTGTAATCTCACCACTTGGGAGGCTGAGGCAGGAGGATCAGTGCAAGTTCAAGAACAACCTGGATTACGGAAGTGAGCTCAAGGTCAAGGCCAGCCTGAACCGCATAGCGAGACCCTGTCTCAAAAAGACAAAAAAAAAAAAAGAATTATTTTCTCTTTTGGAAAAATGTGTTTTCATTGGAAAAATAGGCCCAACGTACATACCAAGGGTTATGAACCTACTTTTAATGTTTTTGAGCTATTTTGGTCCTCTTTGCTATTCTTCAAATTAAGCTGATAACAATCCAAAATAATTCTGGTCTACTTACATCAAAATTCTTACCTGTGCAGAGGCTCAGTTGATTTCACCTCTTCTGCTGAAAAAAAAAAAAAAATCACCTTGATTTAAACATTCATTTCAATATTTCTGATGTATAAATGAGTCTTGAAATTTTCCTTAAACCACTTTACAACATCTGCCTGGTTCCATCTCTGATAAATGAGCAGAATGAAGTCTTCAACATCTGTTCATCTATATATATGAAAGTCATGATTTCAATGGTTTTTTTTAAAAAAAAGCATCTTTTAATACTTCCTAAAATAGTAGTTAGGCAAAAGTGAACATTCAAAACAGAAACACATGTAGAATGAAAAGAAGAAACACAAGCAGTCAAAATAAATTGATTTTGGCATGATTATTAGTGTGCATAAATTATTTCCATAATACATGGCAAAAGCTTTCTAAGGTAGCAATAGTACTCAGTTAATACTCAAAAGCCTGACTGCTAGTACACTGTAGTGATTATTTATCCATAGCTTTCATCAAAATATAGAGATAAGTTTAATATAAAGGCCAGTTCTGTTCTTCTGTTTACATTTTCTCCTTTATCAGTTTGTTAAATGTCAATGCAAAAATCATCCTGACATGAAGATGAATCCATGCGATAAAATGGAGTTATTCTCTTTGAACCTAGTAAGACATCTCGCATGGGTCCTCACAGTGAGGCAGTGTATCAGTACACTTTTAAACCTTTTTGTGCAATAGTCTTTCCTTGGTTGGCTTAGGTTATTATATCAAAAGAATTTAAGAATGCAAAAATATCGTTTTCAGACTCTACAGAAACAACTGTAGCATTAATTCAGGATAAGCATTAAAAGAACTTCCTCCTAAGCTATAATTAGTCCAGCTCTTTGGAGGGGAAAACCTATCAGAAAAGAGAGCTAGACTCTTGGTGAAATGAATTCAGACTCCAGATAACAGAGCACTGTTTAGGATAGGAAATTTTGGGCTGTGAGAGAAAATTTAAAAAGAGGTAACACATGATTTCCTTCGAGGTTTCTTAAGGTTCGAACAGAAACACATTATGTGTTAGCAAACGTCGAATATTTCCCTTGGTTTACAGAAATGAAAACTCTGGCTGATTCCTTTTTTAACGCAGTATTGTGTGGGATGAAGGGGCAATTACAGGCTTTCACCAGCAGGGGGACATCCACTCTCAGGGAAAAGCATGAAATCCCACGCTAAGGTTTTTATCCTGATTCTGTGAAAGCAAAAGTGATATCAGTGCTTGTCCTGGGATTCCTCATTCGTGGAAGGTCCAAGCCGAGAATTTGTTATTCTATTCCTAAAGCACGATTACTCTGAGGGAGCAGGAAAGTCAGTGTGGGAAACAGTGAGACCAGCAGGAGTCAGGTGAGAGCTGTCAGGCTTTAGGGGACCCAGAAGGCAGAGCTGTAGAACAGCTCCACCAGCAAAGGAGGTAGCTTTTCCTTATGGTCTTTCCTCAGATCCCCAAATGTAAACGATTCTGGAACCTGCGGTTACTCACAGATTGGCTCCTCCTGTGCAAAACTACTTGCTGTTTTTGGTCAGTAGAAATCTTTAACATACAGGAATTCATAATTCATCCTCTGAGAAAAAGCAAGATTTTAAAGTGTCTAGCTATTTTCTACTGTTTATTAACATAACATTGTGGGTTTCTTTCCCATTTGCTTAATACTGCCAAAGAGACTAATTTCATGAAGGGAAACCGAAGTCCACACTAGAATTACACAGTAAGGGCCATGGGGGTGGATAAATGAAAGCACATATTTTCTTGTGAGCCACCAGGTCTGGAGAACTTCCCTGACAAACCAGCTTTACAATCTCTCCTACCATCAGAGCAAGTAGAACCCACTTTATCCCAGGAAAAGTGGAGCAGGACATTAGGACAGTGTCCTTGTGCTAGCAATTCTGAAATGCAGCAGTCTATTGCCATCTTCAGAGGTAGTGGAAGGAAGAAAAGGGAGGAAGGAGAGAAAGAGAGAGAGTGAGAGAGGAAGGAAGAGAGAGGAAGGAAGGAAGGAAGGGAGGAAGGAAGGAGAAAGAAAGAAAGAAGGAAGGAAGGAAAGAAAGAAAGAAAAAAGGCAAGGCAGAGGGGAGGAGAAGAAACAAAATGATAAAGACTTAGGCAGGAACTTTGTAATCTGCTGTAGGTAACAGCCTTATTCATAAGTGACAAAATTCAGATGCTTCAGTGAGTGAGTGGACAAAGAACCTGGTGCCTTCAGACAGTGACATAGAACTCAGTGATGACAACCTCAAAATTTCTTGGGAGAATCGTAGGAGTACACTAAGAGATGCTAATTTTTTCTGTTATTATTAAGTCAACTGCATGACATTCTGAACAAGGCAAAACTAGGGAAGCAGTACAGATATTAGTAGTTTTCAAGGCTTTGAGAGATCAGAGGAGGCATGACTAGATAAAATTAAAAAGAATTTTTAGGGCACTGGATGATACTATAAGGGCAAATACAGATTATTATGCATTTGTCAAAGCCCATAGGATGTAGAACTCAGAGAATAAAGTCAAATGTGAACTACAGACTTTAATGATAATCTATCAATTTCAGCTTATCAAATGAAACATATGTAGCACACTAATGCAAGATATTAATTATAATGAAAGAGAAACTGGAGGGAGGGCCAAAGGGGAAAGTAGTCATAGGTAGTACTTAGCAACTCCGTCCTCTCCTTTCTTAGCCTCAGTGATTATATTGCTTATGTTCATTTCTGCTTATTGAATGAATTGTTTCTGTTTCAGCACCTTGCATATTCAGATGTATTAAAGCAAACACACTCATCTCTGAATATTTCCATTCACTCTAATGATTCAGTTATTTCGACTGGAAATCTTGGTGTGTCACCCGCCATAATGAGATACTTTTCTGATGTGAACTTGTCTTGAGTGATAATACAATTGCACATGCTGCTTGCAAAAAATAACTGGAGTTGGTCATGCTTTCTTTCGTAGGCAGCCTCATCTTCTAGGAAGCAAATGAGTAGAATACAGGTCCTGCCCCTAATTTCCTCAATCCAGCAGGCTTGAAATGATTGCATAGTTTCACATTCTACTAGAACAATTCCACCAACTGTCATATTCTTTATTCTCTAAGGATACTTAGAGACAGTATACTTCTGCAGCAATGTGCCTGAGCAACTCTTTTTGTTCATTTGGGTTTTCCAATTTTCCATTGAATTCTACCCTCTTAAGCTTTAAAAAATTCTGCCCACTTATATTATGTCTTAATAAAATTATGTAATTAACATGATAAATATTATATACATTGAGGTATTTCAATTTCTTTATACATTATAAGGAAAATGAAGTTGGTATTTTTAAGACTGCTTATACCAGAAAATATCCTATTGAATCATAAATGGATAATATAGATCTAGAGTGGCACTGATAAATATACTGCAAACGCTAACCACAAGTTCAATTTTAAACCTGTTCTATCCATGGATACAACTACTTTTATTTATCAAAATTATCAACTACAACAAATAGTGCTGTCATGATTGCTCAGATTGCAATTATATCCAAAATTAGAGTTGAATAGGTGCTTAGACAGAAGGCATAGTTGTACTTTCTAAGAACTTCATCATTTTGAGCATACTGATAAAGAAAATACATTAACATACAGCCTGGTATGACAGCACACATCGGTAATCCCAGAAGCTGAGGCATGAGGATCATTGCAAGCTCAAGACCAGCCTGGGCTACAAAGTAAGCTCAAGGCCAGCCTGCACTACATGATGAGACTGTCCCAAAAAGACCAATGAATAAATAAATAAATAAACCTGAAAACATGAGAGTTGATAACACCATAATGAAAAGACATTAGAAGAAAGCACATAAAAAAAGAATTCCAAATAAGGGAAATCTAATTGTAGGGTGGAATTTACTATTTTTAGAAGCTTTCTGTCCATTCCTGCACTTATAAATCCAGGCTTTGATTTCCTTCATCCATCTTCTTCCTCAGCCTCAGCTCCTAAAGAAACACAGTATACTTCTCCCTCAATCTTTACTCCCTAAAGTCTCAAAAGTTCTACTTATCAAAACAGGAATGGAATTCCCTTTGGCTCAGTATTCTCTGGATGGCCTTTAAGTCTTTCATGAAAATATTCAGGAAATAATCTGGAAAAGAAGATAGATAGATAGATAGATAGATAGATAGATAGATAGATAGATAGATAGATCCCACTTGAAGAACTGTATGTATTCCAGAGCTCTTATCTATTTTTGAATTTGTAAAATCTGGAAAGCTTTAAAAGCTGTAAATGTTTTTTCATAAGCTCTTGATGAACTCATTGGGTGGTAGAACTGAATGGAAGTGACATGAGGATACCTACAGTCTGTACATATTCCTCTTCATATTCATATTCCCATACTTCACTAGAGAAATGCTCATGTGCTTGAATTCCATCTCTGCCCTCCAGTGGGCATATACTGAGATCATGTATACACCCGGGAGTAACGCAGTATCCCACACTTAGAATGCCTCCATGCTTAAATTAAAGCTTTCCTATTGCCATCTTGGAATCCTTACAAGTTTTTATTCAAGAGGACTTGTAGCTTTCATTTTCAACAATGCCCTGTATATTACATAGCTAGTCACAATTATAAGCATGTTACTTTTTTTAATCAGGTAAGTGCTAAGGTTTGGAGCTTATCTGCTTTTAGGGTTTTGGTGAAGGCACCTATATTAATTACTAGCACCATATACTGAATGCTTCCTATAGGCAAGTTATCTTCTAATGCTGCACAGATTACACTCTCAATTTGTTTAAAAAAAAAAACTGAGTAAAGTGAGACTTAAGTTATTTTACATTTTAAGGTCACCCAGAAAGAAAGTAGCACAGTTGGATTTTAAGATCCAGTGGCTCTGGGATTCATGAGAGTACATTTTTGGTGAGGTGCTTTGAAATTTTTAGGATGAATATAAGATTGCCATATGGAATCATTTTGACTGAGAAAGAGTCCTAGGGCCCCAGTGACCACTCATAGTAGCTGTGAAGGCATGCTTGTGAAACATAAGCGCCCTCTATTCCATTTGTCTCGTTTTCTCATTTTGAAATGATAATCACACTAATCTTTCTGTAAAAATAAATAACGAGCTAAGAAGTCAGAAGAAAAATTAATGTAGTTCAATTTAAAACAAGTTACATGCCTCATCCTAGCTCGGTGGGGATGACGTCACTGTTCCTCAGTCAGGCAGAAGGGTCACAGGGGAGACCATGTTTTTATGGTGATCAGCTGCAAAGGATCAGCAAAAATGACCTCATCTGCAGCTGAGGCGCTTTGACCTTTGCCCTTTTAGGTATGTGAAGCAGAAAAAAATACTCCCTCCCAAGCTGAGGAAAGGAAAACAGACAAGCATCTTGCAACTTGGCCGAGTTCATCAGTATATATTAAGTGCAAATGCTTAGATTTGAACACCACGTAAAAACAGTTAAGGAAAAGAACAGCAAGTAGCCTGGGTTGGGGGTGGGTCCTTTGGCATTTCTCAGTAATACCAGAAAAATATGTTTTTCATTTTCCAATAACAAAAGATAAGAAATGAGCCTTCTAGAAAAAAAAATGCTTTTGCTCATTTCCCTTAAAGAGATACAAGAACTATTCTTACTGTAACCAGTTTCCCCTGAGAAATATCTTAAGCCTAATCAAATCAGTTAAGTCACCCAGAGGATAGATTAATTGCCTTGTTTTTTAAAAAATGCTCTTCAAAAAAAAAAAAAAAAAAAGTGCTCTTCAGCTAAAGTTTTTACTGCTTGAATGATAGTGAAGATGTGGGGAGCCTCCAGGGGGGAAAGTTGTCCTACTATGTGTGTTTTCTGGGTCTTATTTCTACTGAGCCTCACATAACCTAAAAAGCTTCCAGTACTGCAGATTTCCTTTTGTTTAAAAACTCTGTAGAAGCCGGGCGTGGTGGCGCACACCTGTAATTCCAGCACTTGGGAGGCTGAGGCAGGAGGATCAGTGCGAGTTCAAGACCAGCCTGGGCTACCAAAATGAGCTCAAGGCTAGCCTGAGCTGCATAGTGAGACCCTGTCTCAAAATATATATATATATATATATATATATATATATATATATATATATATATAAAAACTCTGTAGAAATCAGATATTGCTTAATATTTCAGAGCTTTGACAAGTATCTTTTGGTGTACTATTCAAGGGCACAACAGCTAGAAGCACTTAATGTCCGTTTAAGAAGGCTGACTAGCAAAAATCGTAACAGATTGCTCCCATCTCCAGGCTGGTAACTGTTAATCAATATTTTTCAAGTCAAATAGCCTGTGGGAAGCAGATTTTTTTGTGTGTGCATTTTATTAGCAGCTTATTGGAGTCATGGAAGCTTTCCAAAAAGGTACTATAATGCTAAAACCTGAAATGTGAGAAATATCTCACCCAGGTAAGAAAGGTCTGTTCTAATTTTGAGTTGGGCAGTTACTCAAATTAAAAAACCAAGTCTTTTGTGTTTCTGGAGTAATTGTCCCTACTTTTCTCCAAGTGGAATGGGATCTCATTTCCTTGAGCTGAGAATCTGAGACCACTTACTCTAAAAGATGTGAGAAAAATGCCTGATAATTTCTGCACTGGATAGGCTTACTTCCCCTGTTTTACATTAATTGTTTCTGTAGTGCTAATCATGGTCTTTTCATGTTCATTCAGTATATTTCTATTTATGTTCAAAGTGAGATGTCAGGTTTTCAGAAAAAAATTAACTTGTGTATCAGAGATTTTTTTTTTTTTTGTAACCAGAGATTAGGTCTTTCAAGAACTTTGTTAAACGTTATCTCTCAATATAGTAAGAAAAATAGTCAGTGCAATTTGTCAGCAAGCTCTAAATAAACCTTTTGATTTCTATATTTTAAATTCATTTTTAAATTTAAAATGAAATTTTAAATTTCATTTAAATGCAAAATTCCTCAGTAATACAAACTCAGCTATCCTGACTGCCTGCAGATCAGTGGTTGCCTGGGGCTGAGGGGGCGGGGCAAGGAGGGACAGGTGGAAAGGATGAAGTGGGGCAAATGAAACTTTTGTAGACCATAAAGTGTTGCCTTCCTGTTGTTGCAAGTTTTGCAAATGTACACATATATAAACACTTATACAATGATATACTTTGTGTGTACTGATTATTATGTATCAATTATGTCATGTTAAGATTAAATGTTCTAATGAAATTAAGCATGGGGGAGAAAAATTCCTAGAGTTCATCCTAGATTACAGGGGAAGGTCACTTAGAAACAAGAACTTGTAACCTTTGACACTAGAGCCTGCAACAGAAAAGAAAATAAAGCTGCCCCATGATTGTCTTACTAATTAAAGTGAACTATTTGAGAGGATTAACTGGGAGTTACATGAAGGCCAAGATATTCCAGTAGAGAAGTTTACTGGAGGAATATTATTAGTTTGGGGGATTTAACAAATTTTTATCTATAAGACCTCATAAAATCATAATGGTAACCTTGATTCATCAGAAAAAAATAAGGGCTCACCTGGATTTCCTCAATCAGTTTATGTGTTCTTAGGAAATATTAAAAAAACACTTAGTTCAATGAGAAATAAATATGCAGTGTTTTAATTATTGGAACTGTCCTACTAATGTGTTGTGAAACGGTCTCGTTGCTATTTCTTTTCATTAAAATTGATTTTTAAAAATATTAAAAACTAATCAGCTTCTCAGAAAATTTTCATCCTCTCTTCTGTAAATACATGAGCTACTAACAATGTGGCAGGGCTTGTCCAGACCCAGAATTCCCAACTTCAGCATTCTTGGCACTGGGAGCTGGCTAATTCCTTGTTGAAAGGAGACATCTGCATATCATAGGCAGCTGGGCACTCTGGCCACTCTGCTCTGACTACTAAATGCCCCCCTCATCGTACTCCAACTTGGGACCACCGAGTATCTCGAGCCATTGTTAAATGTCCACTGAAGGAAAAGCACCTTGATGTGGAACACTTTAAGACTGTCTACGATTGATACAAATTCAGACATTATACATACGCAGACAACAAATTTAAATAAAATGTTTGTTTAATATAAGAAAGGTTAATAGTTTCCCGAATGGCCTTTGTTGCTGTAGGCTGGCTCATTACAGGGGAAGCTGTCTTCACCTTCATTGGTCAGGGTTATTGCCCTCTCTCCCCTAGGCAAGTTGCTTCCTCTTAGCCTAATGCTATGTCAGGAAATCCACTAGAGGGGAAGTTGCCCTCACATTCCTCGGGCAGGGCTGCCTGCAGGAGGACTTAAAACCAAAATATTATATTTTGCTCAGTGGGCCCCACATACCTGGCACAAGCTGCAAAAGTTAGAAGGGTTTACAGGAATGTATTTATCTCAGATGAGGTGTTTCATAGTAAAAAGGATACAGAATGGAATTATAAACAGAAAATGAGAATAGTGATACTAGCAGCCTACAGGAACAAAGGCCAGTCGGAAAACAGGGAAAAAGCTATGCTTCCCTGGATCCAGACAGAGAGAAGGGACATTTCAAGCAAAAATGTCCAAAACTTTTAGAAACGGAATAAAGAACATGATCATGATAGAGTCAGAGGAAGTTTCAGACTGAGGTGGTTATGGGTCTTCACCTCTCAGACTGAGGGAAACCATGTTAACAGCCAATACAAGGAGAAAGCCTGTTAAACTTTTAATAGATGTTCATGCACAGTAGGTACCCAGAGAGTACTTGCCAACTGGTGAGTACTCAGTGTTTTCCCTAGATCTGGCAATTCAGTAACAGTAAAGTTGGTGAGACATAAAAGGCCAGTCTATTTGAGATAATATCCAATGACCATGGAAGATTAGGACCAAGGAGAGGATTAAACCGCACATTTAAGAGATCTCTGCTAATGGACCTACAAAAAGTTCTGACTAGTCTTTTTATAATTACAAACTTTAAAATATTATTACATTCCAGATCCTTCTACTAATGTTTCAATAGTTGTTCCAACTATTAGACATCAAATCAATGGTATGTAAAATTCTGAAGTCCCCTGGACCCTAGCTACATCATTTTTATGGGAAATCATTGCTATATACTTGGTGAAAATCATTTTTACTGTATTCATAATTATCCTGATAATATTATTATTTGGTCCATACATTTTTTTTTTTACTTTGTCTCCTCCAAACTTAAAGCTATTCTGACTACCCAAGACAAAAATGGTTGGTGTCTATTGAGGGCCTTTAGATAGAACCTCTAGCAGTGGTTCTCAACCTTTCTAATGCCATGATCCCGCAATACAGTTCCTCATGTTGTGGTGACCCCAAACCAAAAAATAATTTTGGTGGCTACTTCAAAACTGTAATTTTGCTACAGTTCTGATTTCTGATGGCTTTAGGAGACCCCTGTGTTTTGGTCATTCAACCCCTGCCGGGGTCGAGACCCACAGGTTGAAAACTGCTGCGTCTAGAGAATATCTCTGACTGCTGGTCAATAACTTCTACCCATTTCAGTGTGAAGAAGCCAAAGCAGACCTCGCTCATGGTTCCTTCATGGCAGTTCAGGTTTCTTCTTCAGAGGAGTGAATGTTGTAAACAGCTGAATTTGATAGAAATATTACAGGGAGACAGACTGGGCCAGACCCTCAAGGAGAAAATATGGAAGACAAGGTGACTTTGCAACTTCGGTAGAGACAGATACTCCTGCTTTGGGCAAGACCTCAAGACAAAAAGGTAAACAAACATAGCCACATATGTCCCTAAGGATAGGCATCAGGGACTGACATTCTAAATAGGTGTTAATCACCTTGAAAGAGCCTAAATCAGCCCCTAACCCAACCCCCAACAGGAAGAGCCCCTGTCCCATATTTGTGCCCACTTGCTATGTGACTCGCCCTTATTTTACCTGAGTAGTAGTGCTTATAATCTTATTGGTTGACCATAGTTTGGTCTCTCCTCAGGCCCACCTAAGCAAGTTACCATGTTCTCTACCAATTTAGAGCCACCTCACTGCATGGTTTTGCTCTATGAAAGTCCCTGGAAGAGACAGCTTCCTGGGGACAACCCACTTAGGCCCCTCTTCTGTCCCTCTCTAAGTCAGGAGTTTTCTTTCCCCCAATAAATATGTTCTGCTTTATAATAATAATCATAATTTTCAAAATTCAAATATAGCTTACCACTGGTAAAAAGTTTTGAAATTCAGACATATTACAAGGTTGATCTTCACTGGTTAATGTGTTGGGAAAATATTCTCAAATTTTATTGTCTGAAAATCAGAGTATCATCCATTAGTGCCAGCTAATGAATGTCTTTCCAGCCAATAGATATATGATAGCACTGAATCTTTTCTTAACCTCAAACAACAATGACTATTGTCTCAAGCTGGGGACATAGTGCTATGACAGAGTGCTTGCCCCTGTACTCTGGACCCTGGATTCAATCCCTAGCACCAAATAATAACAACCATTGTCTTAAAAAAAAAAACAGTTAGGCCCCTTTAAGAAACGAATACTTGAAATCTATTTTAAACACTACTACAGAAAAAAGTGTATTACACTTGAAATAATCTTGTTGCTTTTAGTCAAACAAGATTCAAGTTTTCGTTAATTAAAGGAGACCTCATCCTGTCGTGATTTAACCAAGTCTGGAAAACACTCAGAGCTAAAAAAAAAAAAAAAAAAAAAAAAGACTCAATCATATTACCAGGTGAGATGAATGTGTGAGAGTTATAATTATGCTCTTTGTGTGTGTGTGTGTGTGTGTGTGTGTGTGTGTGTGTGTGTGTGATCACAATGTTCACAATGTTTCTATTTACACTTAAGTTTCATGCATGTGTTTGATACTGTATAGTGTTTTAAGTCCTAGTGAAACATTTGGGAGATAATGCATGAGCGTTAATAAGGAATGAACTAATTTATAATATATATGGAATGTGAGATTATATGTGGAATATATAATGAATATATGTGGAATGTGGAATATATGTGGAACGTGAAATTCTTCTTTAAAAGTAATCTTAGTTTTAATTAAAATTTCAATACCACATTTACTGTTGCCCTCCAAGAATATATAAAAATTAAAATTTACTTTGACTATAACTTTAAAATAAAAGAAACTCATTTCTATCCCTAATTCTATGAGTAACCAGGTATGTGACTTTGGACAAATAGAGCTAGTCTACAGGAAAAAAAATATTATGCAATCATTATGCATTTATACTTATGAGAATTTAAGTAATACAGATAATAATTATAACATCAAAAACAAAATCTTTGAGTTTTTTTTCTATTTTAATAAATTAGAAAAATGGGCACCGGCAAGGTAGCTCAGTGGTCTAAAGCTCCTGCTTAGGCAAGCTGAAGCAACTGTAGGGACCACAGTTTGATCCCAGCACCACATGCTACACCAGCCCCAGGGCAGGATGAGCCAGCCATAATATAAAATTAAATAATTAATTTAGAAAAATGATACACCTTTTAAATAAAAAGAAAAATGTTCCCAAAATATCTAATGTATCCAAAAATATACACAAATATGTATTGTATCTCAACTGCCAAAAAATTGACTAGTAGAAAATGTACAAAATGTTAACAATTATCTTTATTGCAATAGTGACATTGAATTTTTTCCATTCATTTGTTATAAAGTTCTCTAATACATATTATTCTATAAACAGAAAACTTCAAAAAGTCAGTAAAATGTTAATACAAGAAAATATGACTCTCATGCAAAAAGAATACTTTAGCTTCCATCTGTTAATTCATCAAACAGTAATGATTTTATTCCTTACAAGCTCAGATGGGATTACCTATGTACTGTATCTTTCAAAAATTGATTTCTTGATACTACTCATCTCTTCTGCCTGTTGCTGCAGCCTGGTGCTCTGGATCCCATGGTAGATGGTTCATGGTAAAGGTGCACTTGCTCCTGCCACAAAACAGGAAGACTTCACTCTAGTGGAAGAGGTGGAAGTGGTGACACAGCTTGGAAATATCTTATTGATTGAACCACAAAATAACTTCCTACATGACTATGAGTTATGTCTAGCAAATAGATCGCTAATTCTCTGTGGCTTTATCATCCAGCACTTTTCCTGTGGGAAACCACCTCCTCCCATAGGGGACTCAGGAACAATCGTTGTCAATTCAGGTGTGACCACAACTGCACACACCTCCATAAAGTTCACTATGTCCTTCTGAAATGTGCAGACTCAGCCCTAGTGCAACTAAGATGAATTTCCTCATTTATTCTATATTTATTGAAGCCCAACTATCTGCCAAGTCAAGAGACAAAAACATCGTCCTTCACTTAAAATACTTACATTTTGGGGCTGGTGAAATGGTTCAGTGGTCTAAAATGTCTGCTTAAGAAAGCTTAGGCAACCACAGGGACCAAGGTTCGACCCCTGGCACCACATGCTGCGCCAGCCCCACCTCCGGGGCAAGCTGAGCCAGCCATAATATAAAACAAAAAAACAAACAAATACATAAATAAATGTAAAATACTTACATTTAAGGAGAGCAAATTTAGCCATCCTCCGGCAAGCAGTCTTTTGAAGTTTCCCTTAAGGTACTGTAAAATTTTGTTTAAAAGATAAGATAGACCAGGAGTCCAGGAATTTACTTAACTCCTCTGGCAATATTGGTATTATTTAAAGTCTATCATAATCAATTATGGTTTCCAGTAAATATCATTGGTCTTTGTTCATAATTTTTTTCAGTACCAAGGATCAAACATATTTAATGTGATAATAGAAGCAAAATCTACTTTAAATGCATACAAGAAAAATAGAATAATAAATACATAAGCAGAGAAATTTTGGTTGAGAATAGCTCATTAGTTCCTCAGTTACTAAACTTAAATCATTCTACACTCTTGCTGTCCCTATATTTCTGACAGGAGTAATAATTTCAGGATAGAAATCCTCTAGTAAGTTGATGACTATAAGTTAAGATATGCTACTTAAAAACTACCATTCTCTGACCAATCCAAATTACAAGCAAATAGAGGCAAAAACTTACACACTATTAAAATTTGTCTGAAATCAAGGCCTTATGGTCCAGGGAAATGGTAGACAGCTCTCCATGGACCATCAAGGAAACAAGAAGACCTCACTCTTTCCTAGATAGTAGAAGACAACAAAAGTACTTCCGAATGAAAATATAAGAAAAAATTTTGAACAAGAGGCCTCACATCAAATGTTACTTCATGTTGTTAGCCACGAGGATAAATAGAGGGATCATGAAACAGGAGGGGGTGAAATGATATTTGGAAGAGCCATAGATTCCAACAGGAAGTAACTGTACATATGCCATCATCCTGTTATCTTAAACTCATAATATGTGCATGACCTTGGAGCACTCGTGTTAAGAAAACAAGTAACCACTGGGAAATTTGACTAAGACTGCACCACAGAAAGAGAAGATTTCTCTAGAATCTAGTTTCCTGATTCCTATGCTCAGATTGTACATTAGTCAGCTTTATGTCCCAGAGACCAAAGACTTGATATACCTAACTTAAAGAGAAAAGGTTTGCTCTGGACCAAGGTTTCAGAGGTTTCAATCCACGAGTGATTGGCTCAAGGGTAGCAACCTCATGACCATATAAAGCTGTTTAGCTCATGGCAGCAGGACACAGAGAAAGAAAAGGGATAGGCAGCAGGAATATACTCTCAGGTCACAGCTCAGTGACCCAAGTCCTCCAGAAAATCCAGAGTCTGACTGCACATTTAGCTATGAATTAATTAAAGGATTAATCCACTGATAAAAACTAGCACCTTCCTTGATCCAGTGACCTTCTAAAAGCCCCAAATATAAATACATGAGCTTTTAGGGGACATTATTGTCCCAAACAATAACAATTTGACTGCTACCATTGCATGTTTCCTAATAGACTCCTTAATAATGGACTAGACTTAATATTTGGCAGACTAGAAAAATAAATTCTATGTATTCAATGTATCCATTACATTGTTTTGTAATCCTGTCCTGTAGCATGTGAAATAACATACTTATTTTGGTTGCATGCTCAGAATTAGCATGAACAATAATAAAGAAACATACACCGAATCATATGTGAGTACTAAGTTCTAAATTATCCCTTATAAATAAATAAAGATTTCCCTTGGGAGAGAAATAAATAAACAGACAATAAACATGGTTTACCATATCTGCTCTTTCTGGGACAGCATCTCCTCGACCAAAGCAGGATTGTTGGACTTTCAAAGCACATTTTCCATGATATTCTTTGACAGTCAGATGAATTGAATACAAAAAGTCCATTACTTGTTGAGAATAAACAGGGACTCCAACCCTGCAGGCCTTCATCTGATTTTTCTACAAAATGATGGATTGTAGAGGGAGAAAATATATGATAGGCCAAGATTGAGAAAATTGGTCCATATGTTCCTGTAAACATTGACTCGGTGATAGCAAACCCTAACTCTTGTTTCCTGTCACAGCCTTCTCTTCCTCATACATTTAGTCCTCATCTGGAAATTCTACCTCTGATTGGTCACCTCCGTGTCTAATCCTGATGTATGATAGAAAAGGTGTGAGCAATGCCAATTCTATTTCAGTATTCATCATCCTGACACTTCCTCCTAGTTGGCCCTTAAACTCATGTCCTAGTCTAATTGTGGGCAATTAAAGGACAATGACTGAATGCTATTTTCCTTTGTACCCTAGAAATCAGTATATCAGTGACTTGCACAATAGTCATAAATGTTTGCAAACTGACTAATCCAAGGAGAACTCTACCTTCTTGGTGAAACCCAGTCACTACTTTCTTGGCAATCCATTTGCTGTTTAAGCCCTTTGTATAAATCTTTGCTTTGATGGCTTTCATAGTAGTCTAGCTCTTCTAGAATTTGGAGCCTTTCCTTCACTTCCTGGACTTGATTTCTTCCCTTGAGCTTCCTATTTACAAATATTTTTCAGAGACACAATTGATCTCGCTTATTGGGTCTTTAAACAACAGCCTAGTTTCACCTATACCTGCTTGGCATATCGGCTTGCCATAACACTGCAACATTCTATGTAGGAGCTCCCAAATGGTGTATTTGCCTAGATTCAAGTGTTGGTGACCCTATGGTATGCATGCCGCAGTGAGCTGTTTGTATCACTGAGAGCTTGGAAAGGTTGGCCATCACTGTCATTTCACTGAGCATAATGCATGTTACCAGATGTCTTCTGTTTATCAATTATTCCCTGATGTACAGATCACCTCTCTTTATAAAAAAGTAATTAACATCTCACAACAGATTCCTCCACTTACTTTTAAAGTATCTGTGTCTATCCAATTATCAGTATTTCCTGAAACAACCTGTCAAATACAAAAGAAACTGGGTGAGATAAATTTTGTTAAACTAATCAATTAAATTGCCTCAAATGCCATTTTCTTAATAAAATAATAATATAACTTGTGCATATATATATATATGTGTATATATATATATATATATATATACATATATATATATTATGTTTTGGGTTGTGCTTGACTAAGTTGTATGGATGTTTCTTCCATGTTTCCTTTTCATTTAAACAACACATCAGTTAACATACTAGTTCATATTAAAAGCTTTCATGTAAAGTTCCTATTGCATCTTAATTCCCACAGAATCAAACAACATGATGGGCTTAAGCAAGTCATAGTCTGAGGAGTTTCATTAATTTGCCAATGGTTCTATTCATTGAGGAGTCTGGAGGTCTAAGTGTCTTGACCAGGACCATTAGTACCTCATCCCCAAGACAATACCCAACAAAAACTAACATATGCAGTCTTTGAACAAAAAGGCATGAAGGGCTGGAAAGATAGCCTGGTGGTCTAAGTGCCTGCCTGATAAGCACAAGAACATGAGTTCAATCCCTGGTACTGCATGCCATGCCAGCCCCAGAACCCCCTATGTATGTGTGCCATGCCTGCCACTGAAACCGGATGTGGTGGCACTTGCATATAACTTCAATGTTGGGGAGGCTGAGACAGGAGAATCACAGGAGTCTGAGCTGTGTAGTGAGACCCAGCACTAAATAAATAAATAAATAAATAAATAATTTTTAAAAATTTTAGAAAGCATGAAGATTAATTAGACTCCCCTGTAACACCGGAAATCCTGAAAAGTCTGTTTTTGTTTTTTTTTTTTTTTTCCACAAAGTAACTGAGAATGTTGCCATTGGTTTACAAAAAATTATTTCTGACTCACTGACCAACTTTTTTTTCCAGTACCAGGGATTAACTCAGGACCCTGCGACTGCCAGGCAAGTGCTTATTCTAGTGAGTTATCTTCCCAGCCCTAAAGTATTGTTTTAAAAACATTTTCACTTGACAGAAAGATGATCTATGATTTCAAAAACAAATTGGTAGGTGTGAAGGCGAGGCAAGCTGGTAATGGCATTCTGTCGATATCAAAGCTCTTAAACCTTAACACTTTGGAAAATCTGCTTCATCTTCCTCAGAGATCCATATTAGCAGAGGAAAGATGAAGTTATGTTTGTCCCTCTAACACCACATCCTGTCTGCAGTGATAGTCAAGCAGAGAATCCTCAGAGGAAAATGTACTGGTCATTTCGTAACATTTCTTGCTAACAATGAGATGAAACACTGTAGTGAAAGTGTTTCCTCTAACATTCTTCCCCACATTAAAAAAATAAATACGTTAGATTAGTTTCCTCCTTTGCAACTGCAAATTTTAAATGTTATAAGTTAGTAATTTTAGTAGTGATCCTAATTGAAGTCCAAGGGCGGTAAACTATCAAGCTTATAAGCAGTTATGGTAGAACATGATAATTACATTTGAATTCTTGCCATAGTTGACTTACATAAAAAGCCATAAAAGTGGAAATTCAGTGTTATGGACTAAACAGTTCTCTCAGGTTCATAGGTTGAGGTCCTAAAACCCAATGTAACAGTAGTGGAGATGGGACTTTTGAAAGGTTATTAGGTGTAGAAGAGACTGCAAGATGAGATTATGTTTTTGAAGGAAGAGAACAGAGCTCACTTGGTCTCTACCATGTGAGGACCCTGGGAGAAGACGGCCATCTGCAAGCCAGGAAGTGAGTCTTCCCCAAACCTCAAGCACACTGGGACCCTGATCTCCAGCTTCACTCTTCCAGAACTATGAGAGATATGTCTAGGCTGCTTAGACCTCCTAATCCATTTGTAGCAAGCCAAGCTAATTATGACAATGGGTAAAATTGTCACTACTTGATCATCTTCCATAACCATTGTGTTTCCTTCTGAAGTAGATCATACATTTCTGTCAGATGTAAATGTCATTTGAAAAAAAAAAAAAACCCTTTCCCCTTTTTTCCATGGGTACAAAGTATCAGGTGCTGGAGTAGGTATAGGAGATAGTCTGAAGTTGTTATAGTTACACTGAACACAAAGCATGGAAATTAGACAACCATAGTCAATAATGCTTTTTTTGCCTCCATAGATTTTTCAGCAGTATCATAGTAGTTCATATTTCAGAATACTGTCTTAGTTATTTTTTATAATTGCTGAGATAAAATACCAGACACCCAAAGTTAAAAGAGGAAAGATTTATTTAGTTTCACTTGTAGAGGTTTCACTCCATAATCAGCTGGCTCCAAGACAGTGTGGCACTTGGATGAGGGCAACAGTTCATGGTCACTAGGGGAGTGGGGAAGGGAAGGAGGGGGAAAGGAGGGAGGGAAGAAGAAAGAGATGAGAGAGGGAGAGACAGAGGAAGGGAAAGAGGGGGAGAGATGGAGGGACAGCGGGAGAGAGGAAAGAAGGAGGGAGAGAAGGAGAGAGGGAAGAAAAGAGGGAGGGAGGGAGACAGGGAAGGAGAGAACTCTTTCTGTTTCTTATATTGTATACAGACTACCCATCCTAGGACAGGTGCAGCACTCATACCCATAATCTCAGCACTGAACCATGAACTATAAAGACAAACTCTGGATTCAGCCACCTCCAAAAAGCCTGCAGGAGGCTTGGGATGGGGGGGTGCAACCAGACACAAACTGTAACAAATGCCTTCATATTTGGCGTTCAAAGTAGCAAAATATTTTAACTCATGTAGTAATTGATCCTTGGCCTTTAATCTTGAAAGTTAAGTTAGTATTTGTTCTAGCTCCCCTTTACAGAATCATAAAGGTCAGAGGCAGTTCTCTAACAAATAGCTGACAATCCTTCTCAAAAGAAAATTTTCTAAAATGATAAAAAATGTGATACCAATATATCTCAACTTCTGCAAGAATGGTAAATGACTGTCTTGTTGATTCTTCTAACACAGTGACAAGGGCCTGGGGAGATAGCTCAGTAGAATAAACACTTGCCTAGCAAGCACAAGGACCTGAGTTCAATTCTCAGTTCTTTAAAAAAAACTCTGTAGCCAGGCGTGGTGGCTCACGCCTGTAATCCCAGCACTCGGGAGGCTGAGGCAGGAGGATTGGTGCAAGTTCGAGACCAGCCTGAGCTATAAAAGTGAGCTCAAGGCCAGCCTGAACTGCATGGCAAGACCCTGTCTCAAAAAAAAAAAAACCTCTGTATCTAACACAGGGGCAAATAAAGGTTCAGAGACGTGATTTCTGCATTCCACCCCTTTTCTCATTGTTCCAGAAGAAAACTGTATTAGAACTGGAAGAACTAACTAGGATATACTTAGAAATGATTAAAGGAATGGGCTTTCAGGAACATAACAAATGTACTGGTTTAATAAGAGCAAAATAGCCAATATGGTGAGAAATAAATAAATAAATAAATCACCATGTATAAGAATGGAAAAATGAAAAAACATAAAATTTACAAAGAATGATAATTATATTGGTGTACTCTGCCAAACAGTATGCAGGTCATGTTTGTATTTATTGCTTTATAATCAATAATCAATATTGGCTCTTTGCTTTGTTGTTTTGTTTTGTTTTGTTTGTATTTAGCATAGGATCTACAGGGTGGTTTCACCACACAGATCGGACTCATAGTGATCCTTCTGTTTACAGCCTCCCAAGTACTGGGATTACAGGTACACGCCACCACACCCAATCTCAGTAGTCCACTCAGCATGCCCTAAAGGTGGGGCCAACATGGCATGCTGAGAATTGAACCTGGGTCCCTGCATCTGCCTAATCAGGCCCTTAATCAACTGAGCTATCTGGCCAGCCCTTCTATACTTACTTTTAATCAGAAATGCCATTTTGAAAAAAACTAAGGGGTTGGAGAGCCCCTTAGTGGCACAAGTGCCTGCCTGACAAGTGCACGGTGATGAGTTTGAACCCCGACTCCTCAAAAAAAAAAAAAAAAAAAAAAAGCTCATCCTTTTAAAAAATGTTATGAGAGAACTCAAACGCAATCATTATTAACCACTCTTTTATTGTGTCTTCAATACTTTTAATCTCTATTCTCAGGTATTTTATGCCTACATGGAGATTTGTAGCACTTACACAATGTCCTACATTTATAAATATATTCAACTATCTCCTAAAACTAATCTCATTGGCCTACATTGGTCACATGATGACTCCCTGAACCAATCACTACAATTAGGATAGAATATGCCGATTGGCCAGGCTTGGGTCACCAAGTGAACAAGAGAGAGACACGCATCATAGAAGCTGAGAGTAAGATTTTATCTTAAAGAAAATGAAAATGTCATTCTGAGAGGAAGGGTAACTGATGCCAGACAAACAAAATGATATGCCTCTATTATAACACAAACCAGTCATATTCTTTGTGCAACAAAAATTACATTGAGGAACAGAAAACTATTATTTCTATATTTTGAAAAGTAATGACAAATTCTAATTCAAAGGTTAAGAATCTCTATTGATTACATTCCCATAGAGTTTCCCCTCAATAAAGTATGAAGTTTTCTGCTTAGGAAATTTCCTTTAATAAACAAAATTATAATATATATATATGTATATATATGTGTGTATATATATGTATATATATATATATATATATATATATATATATTTCATAAGTTTTTCACTATTTGAAAATCATATTTGGAAACTCCATCAACCTTTGTCCTTTAAGCTCACTTACCAGGACAAATGAAAAAAATGAATAAATACTTAAAGAGAAATGATTGAGTTGACTTGAAATCTAAGTAAAACCCATTTTTATTTTATTCTTAGTATTTTTTAATTTCTCTCTAATGACTTTTGAAGAAGAAACCCTGGAATTTATATTTCTTTTTTATTCCTCCCTAGAGTAAGGCCATAGCTCTTTTTGTCTCTTTTTTTACATTAATGTCCTTCTTCTTTCCACATAAATTAAACATTAAGCATATCCAAAGAAACTAAGCTTAAAAAGAGTAAATAATCTTTAATGTAAAAATTCATATTGGAAAGTGTTACTCTCTTGTTTTCTGTATAAAATCATAAAGAATAGTGACCAAAAGCTAGTTTTGGTTTCATTTCATAAAACGTTAATATAGAGAAACAAAAGCCAAAATAAAATTTGTATTTGGAAACTTCCTGTATTTTTTTATGGTTAATGTTTGTCATATTGTCATATCTAAAATTTTTCTCTGCTTCTATAAAGTGTCAATTGTCATATCTTAAAATGTTTATCTTTTACATTTGCTTATTTAATCCTTTTCCTAATATGTTGGAATTATTTCTAAAATGTTGCTTTAGATAAAATTCACCACTAGCCTTACTTAAAAAAAAAAAAAAAAAAAAAAAAACCTTAGTAGCCAAGTGTAGCAGCACATACCTGAAATCCCAGATCTTAGGAGGCTAAGGAAGGAGGACTAACCTAGGTAATACAGTGTGTTCAAGACCAACCTGAACTACATAACGAGAGCCTCTCTCGGAAAACAAAAAGCAGAAACAAATGTAGGCCATTTTATAGACCAAGGTCAGTTCTTTGCAGGACAAACCCAGCATGACATATCAGCTTTGTGTGGTATTAGCCTCAGAGACCATGAAGTGTGCTAAAGTTTAATTTGCTTAAATTTCCCTGGTTTCCTACTGAAAATTCATTCTCCAAAGTGCAAACTCCATGGGCCATTCCTTTGACTTCTTCACAACTTACCATCAAGTGAAGCAGCAGAATTGTTGGACCTGGGTGAATCGTCACCCGGAATCTGACATGTGTGCTGTTAGCTGTGCTGTGCATTGTTCCACAAGAACGCCATTTGAACTGATGCTTCTGTGAGTAAAAAGAATATTCCTATCCAAATTATCTGAAATGCATGCATTTTTCTCATTATTTTACTAATCCAAACAGCCAAGTTTAAATCTTGAAAGAAAAATACTTCCTATCCTCCTATATTAAAGGAATAATGAAATGTAATTACTTAACAGCTTGCTCATCCATGCTTTTATCCCTCTAATGTTTCTGGAATTTTTGTTTCATAATCCTCAGGAAATGTTTCATCTAATAAATCACCCTCACTTCTGGGGAAATACATAGCAAGAGTAGAAATGGTGTGTCATGCGATTCATCAGCATATACTTTTAGAGAAAGTAATCATTAATTATGTATTTGAAAACATTGTTTTGTATCTTCATGTTTCTTATTCTCAAGTGGAAGTCCTCACATCACTTGTAAGATCTTCAACAGAGATGGTCAAATAATAGTGACTTTTTAAAAATTCTATTGTCCTGTTCTCAAAGGAAATGGGTGAAAGGTTATTTCAATATTTTTTTATAAAAGTGTCAATTGAGTTTTGCTTCTTCAACATCACACAATCACTGGAGGACTTCAATAAAGGAAGCAGCATTTTTGAGTGTGTCAGTAGAACTCACTGGCAAGCCTAAAGCAAAGCAAATGAGAGGAGAGAGAGAGAGAGAGAGAGAGAGAGAGAGAGAGAGAGAATATGCAAAATGAACAAAAAGATAAGGATAGAAATGGATGGAAAAGGAAAATAAGAGAAAAAGAAGTGAAACAACTTAGATACATCCTCCATAAACTATCTGTCAGATTAGGAAAGCAGGGTCTGGGGAGATAGCTCAGCAATCTAAGCACCTGCTTAGCAAGCTCAAGGACTCCAGGGCTATCCCCAGTGTACTGGCACTGGGACCTCAGGCACACCATATCAGCCATCAAAACCTGGCATGGTAGAGCACACCTATAATCCCAGCACTGGGGAGGCTGAGACAAGA
>PVJA010028038.1:0-27688 GCA_004027025.1 Myocastor coypus
TATATTACATTCAGGCTCTCCGCCTTAGCTCCCGCCCTAGGCTACACCCATAATCCCAGAAGTACTTCCACCCATAATCCCATCAGTACTAAAACCTATAATCCCAGGGATCATGGATCAAGTCTCAAACTCTAGAAGTCCCCGCCCAGTGACTCCATGAGGCTTTGGGGGGACAACTAGACATAAACCATAACACCAGCTATCTGGACACATTTGTTGTGCTGCTTCAGACCTACAAATCCAGGACTGTCAAAGTTGTGGTGGGCCCAGGAGTCTGCTTCTTCCCGTTTCCTCATTTTTTAGAGGAATAAACTGAGGCTCGGAGGGATTTAGTGATGTGTACAAGGTCCACAGTCACTCACAGGGCCCAGGTTCTACTCCATGCAGCTGATTCCAGTCAAGTGTTCTATCTTCATTGTGTTCTCCAGTGTACTTAAGTGATGAGTTACTTGATATAAAATTCATAGTATGTTGCTTAAACCTGAATTTTATGCAACTAGTCAGTTTATTCACCAAATATTTATTGTATGCCTTCAGGTGCTCCACCTTTTGCTAAGGGCTGGACCACTACAAAGTCTGCACACTCACTCTCTTTTCGCAGCCTGCATACTGTCTCTCATGTAGCTCTATTGTGGAAGGAGTTTAGTTCTTGCATGCTTTTTTTTTTTTTTTGAAAAAAAAGTAAATCAATTATTTATTTGGTACAGGGTCTTACTAACATCTTGGATTCATAGGACATTTAGTGATCCACAGCACAGTTTCAGTACCCAGCAGAGAATGCCTGGAGTTCTACGGCCAGCTCAGAATGCAGTACTGGGGATTGAACCCGAGTCCTTGTGCTTGCCAGTCAGGTGGTTAGACCGTTGAGCTATCTCCCCAGCTCCAGTCCTCATTTGTTCTTGTGCAGACTTTGTCTTCTGCCTCCAGGCTTCACAGCCATTAATCTTGGCTAAGGTAGAGCGAACAGGGCCAAGTAGACGAACTGGGCTTAGCCAGAGGAGTAACAGACTTCAGAATAAGCCACCCCCAAGTGTGGCACTTTTGTATTTGAGACAATAGCTGAAACTGGAATGCTGCTCTCTCTTCCCTTGATCCCTTTGTTCCTGAACCTCAAGAAGGTCACCCTGTATCTTCTCTATCTTCTTCCCTATAACCCCACATGTAACAGATGTCCTGCCCTGGAAGCTAGGAGTGTCACACAGAGACATCCAGAAGAATCTGAACAAACAGGCCTTGCCAACCCCCCTCCCTAGTTCATTGCAATTGAACTGTAAATTTTTGCCTCCCAATTTTATTTCTGTTCAATAGACCATAAAAATATTGATGATCCTTGAACAACAGATTTGAACTGTAGAAATCCACTTATAAAGAGTAAGGGGGTGGGAGATTTATGACAATTTGAAACAACTTTACAGAAAAGCTATATTGCTTACAATGGTGGAGAAATTTAAGAAAATGTTGGGTGTGTCACGAATGCATATATGTGCATGTACAGTCGATTACATCATTTCCTACCATAAAATACACATAAATATATTATAAAATATATGGTTCTGGGGTGTAGTTCATGGTAGGGTACTTGCCTGACATGTACAATAAGCCTCTGGGTTTGATCCTCAATACTGAAAAAAAAAAGTCAAAGCTAAAACAAGCCAAAAATTAAAAATTTCTGAGAGCTGACACACACAAAAATATGTACAGATCATGCATGGTACCATTCATCGCCAAAAGAAATATAAGTGATATGAAGATGCGATATTACTATTATACGTGCATGTACTGAACAGTAGTAAAACAGTTTTATAGCCACCACCTGTCACCTCAGTCAAAAGTCCTGGATTTTCAGCTACACAGCAGCCAGTGCCTCTAACTCCTATATTTTTCAAGAGTGAACTATACACAGATTTCTCATTTCATTGGATCTTAATTTCCAAAGGTTCTTATATGCTATAAACATATATGAAATCAATTTGTATACTTTTCTCATCTTAATCTGTCATTTGTCTAAATCTGTTCATTCACGAGCCTCTTTGACCATACCAAGGCCAAATTTTCCTACGTTTTGGACCCCTAGGGTGAAGAGAAGTTAAAGGGTAGATTCAAAGTGAGAGTCAGTTAAGGACATAGAAACGTCAGTGGGAGGCTGAATGGGGGCTATTGTGGAGATAGAGCTATATTAGTCAAGCTAAGCTGTGGGAATAGCTACTCCCCATTCTCACTTGCTTATTACAACAATAGATTATATCCTGCTTATGAAAAATCTTCCCTAAATTCAACAGACTATCAGGCATAAGCTGCGGGTAACCAAAAGAGATGAAAGTAGTTGAACTTCCATTGCTATTTGTTTATGGGCTTAGTAGAGGTGAATCCCTGCAAAATGTGTGCTGAGCAAATTTCAATGGTGCTCGCTCTCTCTCAGCAGCTTACAGGGTTCACAAGCAGAGCAGTTTCCATTTGTCCTCCCAAACCTTCCTTCCTGGTCCTGGGGTGCCATGTTTTAAGGGGAAAGCTGGATCAATGGAGGCTCAACTCACACTGGAGTAGTGTGGCTCTCAGTGGGTTTAGTCAGTACCTCTGGGAGGCATTTGGAAATTGGGGAGAGCAGTTCCGTGGTGGTCATAGTGACTGAGTGTCTCTCCTGGCATTAAGGGGAGTACTTCCCAGTGTCTTCCCTACAATGAAGAACTGTCCAACACCCCCCATTGTCTGTCCCACCAGAACAGTAACAGGTATAAAGAAAATTGCTTTCAATCATCTCACTCTAGATCCTTAGCACAAATTTTGAGTGTTTTCTTTGGGGGTTGCTTAAAGTTATTTTTTCATAGTTTAACATATACTTAATTTTCTAAGACTGTAACCACTGTTCAAATGAAAGGAAAATTTCTATTTATTCTGACACAAACTTTATGAAAGAGTTGTTTGATATTAGCAAACTACATTTATAGCTGTCATATCTATGGGGACTCCATAGGGTTGTGAGCCACCAAATATCACCTCACATCCAGCAGCACTGTCACATGCACACTGAGATATTCATTATTTTATTGTAAGTTACCGTCCTTTGATTCCCCCCTAAATATTTTACTTAGGCAAGATATTCATTAATTTGAAAGAATGTATGCACATAGGTTCATATTATCTATGAATTTCATGTCAGATAAGGACCATAATAACTGGTTGTTTTAAAAAAGAGCATTTGTCTAGACTGGGTGTGCACAGAAAACCCACACTGTGGTAGAGAAGGAGGAAACTGGCAGGGAAAAGCCTCCCCCAATCACAGCCCAGCTTAATCACCACGTTGTGGATAATGATCAGGTTGTTCATGCCTTAGGAGCAGCTGCAGGAAATCAGTGTGACTGGGGCATGCATTACTCTGAGCTCTGGAGTCAACTTTGGCTTTGATTTGCAAGAGCTGGCAATTGCACTAAGTATATGACAGATCAACAGAAGTCTTTCCATTTGCAAAACACCTGGGAAAACTTTCTAATAGGTCTACCATATGATTGGCACCTAATAAATATGGAACAGAAGTACAAGTAGAAGATCCTGGCCTATTTGTCTGGGCTTTACAGCAATGCTGATGAAATTCTAAACCCCTGGCTTAATTTTCCAACCACAGAGATACTCCTAACTAGACATCATCACCATCATCATCAAAACCCTGGCTTGCTGAGGGTCTAATTGCCACCCATAGTTGCAGTGCATGGGGCTGCTCGTCCTGATAATGCTGAAGATGGTCATTACAGTTTTTATGACCCACTCTTGCAACAGTCAACACATGTCTCTCGGGAACTGCATCTGCGCTGTGCCAGGCACTGCGCCAAGCATGAACAAGAAGATGGGATTCCTACACTCATGGAGTTCACAGGTTCAGGACAGAAATGAATATTAATAAATAATCACAGTTAATGATGGCAGTGATAGTGTAACTATGGAAAAGAAAGAAAAGAACTTGGACACTTCCTAGGCGCCTGCGCTCATCACCTTGGGCTCTTACCCCTGAGCTTGCTTTCCCCTCAAATTTCTTTCCTCACAGAAAACCGAGCCATTCTAGCAATGACCTTTCTCACTTCCCACCCCTGGCACTCAGCTCATCACTACATACTAATTTTATCTTCCAACTATTTTCCTGACATATCCCCTCTTCTCTCTTTTCACAACTTTCTTTGTCATCCTCCTGGGCATTTGCTACAGCCTATATCAGGTCTCCCTCCCTTTGGCATTGACCAGGATTCAGGTGCAGAGAACAGAATCCACTCCATGTTTAAGAAGGTGATTCGTTTTAAGGTATTATTAAACGGCTTACAGAATTGTTGGGAAAGGCAAAGAAGCAGGCTGTACTTTGAAACTCAGCATTGGTAGCCATATGGCAGGACCTGGACACAGGGGCCCACTGTTCATTCTACAGTCACAGAGCTTCTGGCCAAAGAGCGAAGCTGCTGCTCTTGCTGTGTTCCCCAGAATCACATCTGCACTGCCACACTCAGGGTGTCAGAATGGTCAGGAAACCATAGCCATCGGGAAACAGCCTTGACTGGAATCAACCGCCATCACGAAACCATCATCGAACAATCCAGCGCCTTCATGAGAGAGCTGGTCAGCTGCGCTGGTGGGCTACAGGCTCACTTCCGCCAGGCAAAACCTGGATATACTTCCCAATGGATAAAATTACACTCAGAGTCACCGCTGCAAGTGGAGCCTTAAGAATGTAGCTTTAGCCTTGTAGCCATGGCAGAAGTTGTCCTCAGGACTAGGTTGGAATAGATCTTAAGCACAAACTCACCACATCCACACACAGGCAACAGTGCGATGCAACTTGACAGTGCCACTCTTCTGTAGAAACTCTCTCCATGGCTCTTTGTCACCACAATATGATGTCCAAGTTCAGGGGTGCAATGGCTCCCATGCCATCGTAACATCGCAGCCCTTCACCCTTGACCAATGAGTGTTCTTGGTGCTCATCCTTGTTCATGCTGTTCCTCTGGACACATGTCTCACCTTGCCTGGTGGACACTGACTCATCCAAGCTTTGATCTAGGAATAACAGGAAGCCTGCCTTGAACTTCAAGGGCTACACACAGGTTCCTAGGTGCTTTCAGACTCTGAAATCGCCCCGGGAGGGTTCTCAGTTCTCTTCAGCAGCCTCCTTCATGGGACACTAAAGGGTTTCTTTATCTCTCTCCTGCTTCACATTTGCACCACAGGAAGCAACCTTACAATAGATAAACAGGCTGACACGTGGGTGGGTAGAATTAGGTACTTATTCATTAAAGGGACCTGATGCCTGTGATTGTGGGAGTTAGTTACATAGTTTACATGTGGCAGATGGCTTACACATGGCTGTTCTTTCTTTCCGTATTTGAACTTGAAGTCTTAGGTTGGGGGCTCAGAAGGGAAGACCAAAGTAGAGGAAGCAAGACAGCCCAGAACCTGGGAGCTGAGCTGCTGCTGGAGAGGGCAGATGGGAACTCATGCAGCGTCTTTATTTGGGCCACCATAGTGGCTTCTGGCTGTGCCACCAACTCTCCCAAAGACCTGAAGACCTGAATACTAAAAGGAAATCAGGACCAAGCTGCACAGTGGCCACCCAAACTGTGGCTTCAACAGCAGCATTGAGAGCACTGCTTTCCTCTGGGGCACTGTGCACAATGACAACATCTGGCCTGGAGAAACAGTTAACACAGTCAGTGCATATCAGAAGATGAAGTCAAAATGAACCTGCAAAATAGCATCTTACATGCCTTTACACCCTACAAAATAGGAGGCTTAGGAGAGAAAATAAGAAACACCCAGGGGCCGCAGCGGGCCACAGGGGCTCTCTAAGGGGTTCACAAAAGTGAAGGTAAGAGTGGGAGGAACAGCTGTGCTATGAGGATAGGACACAGAAACAAGCTACAAAAATTGTGTAAAGTGGGGCTGGGGAGATAGCATGGCAGTCTAAGTGCCTGCCTGGCAAGTGCAAGGACCCAGGTTCTATCACTGGCACCACACGCTGTGCTAGCCTGCACTGGGCATGCTAAGCTGGCCATAGGAACCAGGCGTGGTGGTGCACACCTGCAATCCCAGCTCTGGGGAGGCTGATACAGGAGGATCATTAAGAGTCTGAGCTGTGTAGCAAGACCCTGTATAATTAATTGATTAACTAATTAATTCATGAGTGAGGTTTTGTTTTGGCAGGGAGTATAGGAGGTGGTTACACACATTTGAAAACAGCGTACTCTACCGGTTAGTTGTGCATTTTTAGAAATCTATTCTCTCTCCAACTTCTTCCTCTCCCATTGCTTTCCTCGAGGATGGCACCGGCTCCCTCCTTGTCCCCGTTTGCTCACAACATTCTTTCTTCACATCCCCAAAGGACACCTCAGACTCCTTAACACTGCATTCCAGGTGGCCACTTCCAGTGAATTGGGCGGAAGTTAATACCTATCTTTGCCAGACTGGGTCCATTCATGGATACCCAATTTCTGTTCTGCTTAAAGATATCTATTTCTCATATCGTTTTTTACTTGCCATGACAGAGCTAAAAATCCATCTTTGGGAACAAGATTTCTGCCTGTATTTCCCATCCTTGTTAATATTAGAAGGCAAAGTGAAAGGCATAGAGACTTCTAAGCCCGTTTCTCTGTCTAGCCCACACAGCAGTCCTATCTCCTAGGGATGTGGATGTAGGAGCCAGAATCGCTACTCACTAGAACAAAGGAAAATGGGTGGGTGGGGGGCCTCAGTCCTCCTGACAGTTTCCGAATAGATATTATGCTTTAGCAGAAGGCATTGGGAAGACATCAAGGTAAAGTTAGAATAACTGTATATGCAAAAATAATGGGTGAAACTTGTATTTTTGTTAATAATAATTATGAAGAAGAAATGTTTAGCGTTGCATCTTGCTTTCAGCATCATACAGATAAGACTCTGTGTGTGTGTGTGTGTGTGTGTGTGTGTGTGTGTGTGTGTGTGACCAAGGGATCAGACTCAGGACTTTGCACTTTCCAGGCAGGTGCTTATGAGGGGGAGCTACATCCCTAGCCCCAGCATTGTATAGATATGAATTGAATTTTAAAAAATCAATCTATTGGCTGAGATGTTCATTTCAGTAACCTTCATCTCTGATTTATTGCTCTAATACTTCGAACAGCGCACTAATTGTGCATTCCTCTGGCTGTACTCCCCAATTCATTCTCTATAAATAACCACTTACCTATTAAGGAATGTTAAGAAATCTTCTTGTAAGGCAAATGATTCCTTTGAAGTATAAGCAAGCACTTCTCTCTACTGATATTGATATTTCCTGCTGTTGCTCTCACCCTGATATTTTCCAATGTGCTGCCACACCTAGTGTATGTACGTACCACACATGTGCATGTCGCGGCGCAGCTGAATCCGCAGGCTGGCTGCGAGCGGCTGCGCCTCCCATCCTGAGGGAGCAGGCAGCATGCTTCCTGACTGTATGCTTTACCAGGCTCACTTTGTGAGGCGGAGACAGTCAAGATTGCGTCCGACGTCACCTGACACAGGGCCAAAACAGGGTATGATTTCCGTCAGAATGTACCATGTAAAGTTATAGATCTGCTTGATTATTTTAAAGAGAATAAGAAAAAAATAAAAATGATGCAGAATTTAAAAATAAGATAGGAAATAAATGACAGTTATCATATTATATTGCGTATTGTTATCTTCAAAGTAATTGTTCAGATTACAAGATATAGGCATATACAACTGACCAAACAATAGAAGCACTAACTGTTCCATTAAATGAGCTAAGAGAAATTAGTAGTACAATTATCTCAGCTGTCTTGTGTGCAGGTGTGTATACATCTATTATTTTTCCTTCCTTCCCTCATCCCAGTTGTCCTTTCCTCTTGGGCAGTGTCTTTCCCTTTCACAATATGTATTGTACTTTTTGGATCCTATTTACTGTTTAAGTTTCTTACACCAGGGTGACAATATGATAACGTAGGATCAGAGGTCCTATTCGCCCCAGCTCTTCCCCTGGAGGCTATTCTTCTAGAAGAACTGAAAACACCACACCACGGCAATATATGTGCAGCCAGGCTTAGAGCAGCACAACTTATGATAGCTAAGTCCTGGAAACAATCCTGATGCCTATCAGCCAAGGAATGGATGAAAACCATGTGGTGCTTTTATACAATGGAGTGCTATTCAGCTATAAAGAAAAACAAACTCGATGCTTGTTTAGTTTTAGGATGACATCGGCTCTGTCAGGTTCTCTGAAGCTAAGCATCATCCCAAATGATCCCCTTGTAGAGGAACTGCGTGGTCTTATTCAGTGGTTCTCAATCTTCAGTGTTCACCAGATGATCTAAGATGCTTCTGTAAAACGCAGGTGCTGAAGCCCACTTCGGGCCTGTCAGATCAAGGTCTCCGGGGCAGAGGGAGGAAAACACCTGCACCTTGTCACTTTTGAGCTAGTCAAAAGATACAGTGTTGAGTCCCATTGGCCTGACTTACCAACTTGATTTCAGATGAGCATGGAAGACTGTATGCTTAGATAGCATCAGAGCTATGCTGGCCACTTATCACAGCCCTTGGCTGTATGTGAGGTTAAATGCATCAATTTCTACCTCATCGTTGTTGGTCCCCACACAACTGCCACGTGGTTTTGCTCTCCACTCTAGGACACCCACCGAGAGAGAAGGGCACGAGCCCCACTGGGACTAGTCCCAGCTACCCAGGTAGCAGAGTTTATTAGCATTTGGAAAAAGGTCAGTTTTGGGAAACCTGGATGTTTGGTGTGGAGGAACAAAGCCAGGCTCACCAGCTCTGGTCTGTTCTTCCTGGAAGCATCACTAGGCAAACTCGTAGTCTCCTTGCTGGTAGACTGGGCCACAGTTCCAGTGCCACCAGCAGAATATGAGAGGTCATGTGACATATTATCCAGGAAGAAGAAAAGGGCTGCTTTTGTCATGGGTCTTTCTCTCACCTGCCGGAGGCACTGGATACAGCAGAGAACAGCCTAGGAGGCAGAGCCTGAGACAGGAAGTGGAGGAGCCTGCATCCTATGTGGTTTAGGTGGGGCAGAACCCACCCTACCCTGTCCCGGTCCCCTAGCCCCAACCCATAGGGGGCTGTGATGTTTATGAGACCAGAACAAAAATAAACTTAGCTAGGGAGCTACTCTGCTGAGCTGTGGGGTCACTGATCATAGCAGGTAGCTCCCCCTTCCGACACAGGCTTGTGTGCCGGGACTGTACACACATCCCTCTGTCCAGGGACACCCTTGTGAACCTTGTGGCTCCAGGGACACCCTTGTGAACGAAATATTCATTTTACCAAGAGTGGTAAAAACCTCACTCTCGGCCCATCTTTTTCCAGTACTCAGGAATCAGTTCTTTGCTCTTCCCTGCCTGCTCCTTGGGATCTGAGCTAATTTTCTAGCTAGAAAGTAAAGTTGATATGGAAAATGTTGAGTGCAATTAACCATCAGCGCAAGGCTTATCAGTTTTCCAGATGTCTACTAATGTAAGCTTAATATATAATCAAAAGGGAAGAAAGAGAGCAACAAAGCTTTCTAATACGAACTTCTAAGCTCAGGCTCCTGAAGATCACTGAAGGTCTCTTCCAAAGCCCAGCTGAGAGCCTGTGGGTGGGTGCCCAGCTGTGTGCCCATCTTCTGGGGCTTCCCTCTCCTTCCTCAAAGCCACCTTTAGCCCTCAGGTGGCTTTCAAGGACATCACCAGAGGCCAGGATCTACCACCTGCTGCTGGTGGCAAGGTTGCTCTTCTGGTGACCCCAAATCCGGTCTTCTCTGGAGCACCTGGGTGTTCTGTGCCACCAGACCCAAGGGAGGGAAAGTGTGCTTTGTGGTCAGGGTGGCCCCGGTGGGGTAGAGCTAACGTTGTCTTGCTTATGAGCTGTGTGATTTTGCATGAGCGCTTTAACCTTTCTGGGACTCGGTGGCTGCATCTGCAGCAACTGTAAAACGTAGATGCTGTTAGTACCAGCATCATAAACCTGTATAAGGATTCAGTGAAGCAGTGCCTGCAAAGGGCTCAGCGCCCTGGCCTAGTAAGTGTCAATAAATGAGTTTTGGTGCCAAGGGTGCTTGCAGGAGCAGTTATTATACCTGGGGCTATCCTGCTCCCAAGTTCGTTGTTGTGTTTGTTTTATATTATGACAGGCTCTCTCTATGTTGCTCAGGCTGGTCCGGGACACGTGGGCTCAAGTGATCTGGCTGCCTCAGCCTCCCGCATGGAAGGACTACAAGTGTGTGCCCCCTTGCTTGGCTGGCTCCTGAGTTTTTGCTCAGGTCCAGCCACTGTACAGTCAGTCACACGTTGCCCTAAGCAGATGAACCTCTGCAGAGATAGCAGAGCCCTTGGTAATACTCTCAACATTCTGTGCAAAGCAGTGAAGAGAGAATCCCAACCCCAGCCCACAGAAGACAGGCGATATGGTAAGCTCTCGTGGCGATCCAAAGGCCTCACTCCAGGGCCAGGCTTGTGGTTACAGACATCACATTTCATTTTTCCACAGGGCTGGCCCTACAGACCTCAGGATCTGAAACTGGATGCAGGTCCCCTTCTGCCAGGTCCCAACTCACAGTCACAGGAAAGATCAAAGACCCTCAGATGCCCTGCACACCCTCATCAGCAGGGAGAGAGCACTCCTCGCTGTGCCTACTGGGAGCATGGCTTGGAGCGGTAGCTGGTTCCTCAGACACCCTCTGCAGATGCCAACTGTCAATACCCAGATGCAGGAGAAGCTGCCCTCACCTCTCTGTCACCAAGCACTTCAGGACACCCTGGGCCACAGCCCTGCTGACAAGGTCGGCTCCAGGCCCCAGGCTAACCATGAGGCTCAATCCTTAGCAATTCCAGCAAAGTTCCCCTAGCAACAACCTTGCCCGGCACGACCTAATCCTGACTGCCAGTTTCACAAAAATCAATCTAAGATGACTTGAAGAGGTGATCGGACAGGGTTTAGCAGTCATTTCTGAAGGATGAGAAAACAGAGATGCAGAGAAAGTGAGCCCGTGTCTCCTCTATGCTGAGTCAGGGACAAAAACAAATCTTGGCTCAGTCCTCCTGGGCCTTCCTAGGAGCTCAGGGCGGTTCCCTTGAGCCCCCTCCCTCCACACAGCCTGGCCCGCTCACCTCCCAACCTCTGTCACCCCTACAGGGCTGGAATCAAGGTTCCCAGCCGGATTTCCCTGAACTTCCACTCGCTGAGGCCATTGGTGGTGGAGAGAAGAGCAACAGTGCTCTCGTGGCGAGGAGGTTCTTCAGTTAGATTCCTTTCCTTCCCTTGGAAGACGAGCTGAGCTTGCGACCTGGGAAGGCTGGTTTTAGTATATCTGCCTAAATCATGAATGGAACCCCGAGCTGCCAAGGAGCTGGCTTTTTCCGGGGAGAAAGCTGAAGCCCTCCCGGTTCGTGGCAGTTTTCCAGAACCTCTTTGGAGAGGGAACTGATCCAGTTCCAGGCAGTGTCCTGGCCCAGCCGTGGGGGCCTCTTTCGTGGCTGAGTGAGAAAAGCCCTCTAAGCCCGAGCTTTCCCAGCCCCTACATGGCGCTGAGGCCCCCAGACTTCTCAGACTGTCCACAGCGTGCTCTGTGGTCTGGGTAGCGGGGCACAATCATGGAGCGCAGCGTCGGTGAGATCAGCCCTCCAGACCCTCTGTGCCCAGCAAGAACCACTGGCCGGATAAAGAAAGCATAAGCACGGCTGCGTTGCACCCTGGCGGTTCATCGTCCCCATGTGAAATTCCAGCCTTTCCCCCAGCCCTGGACCCCGCACTGAAGCTCCGCCCCATTCTATGCACCCTGCGAAAGGCATGCGTCTTCCGGCCTGGGCCTGAGGGTTCTGGGTCGTGGCTCATGGGTGCCCAAGTGCGGCCCTTTGAGACAGGCTTGATACACTGGACCTAATCCTGGTGTGGCCCTGTCCCCTCAACCCTCTGTTCCTCTGGTCTCTTTCTAAAATGTGACACGGCGGGGTTCTGCTTAGAAAAGATGCTAACTCGTGTTGCCAATGCATCAGAATAATCCCGGGCTTCCTGGGCAAATAAAAAGCCATCTCTGTCTCCAAGGAGGCCTTGAAGCACCGCAGCTCAGGACATGATCCGACTATGAGCTCCCGCCCGGGCACCTCCCAGCTCCCGGTAGTACAGGCGATTTGTCCAAAGGAGGAGGGAAAGCCCAGCACAGCTCCAGGGTTGTCTGGGTTCTGTTAGCAAAGACAAAATAAGCAAAACAATCTCTCTTTAAAATTCAATTAATTTTTTTTCCCTTGCTAATTTGTTTAGCCTCGTTTATTACAGGGACTGAGACATCACGTCTCAGGGGACCGTGCTCCCCCCAGAGATGTGGTTGCACAATCGGAAACCAGCTGTCGCAGCCAAGGTCACCACCCGTCACTCATGCTGTACCTGGAGAGCCTCTTGTCCTTGGGAGCCGGGTGGTGAGTGCTCTTCTGAGCTGGGTGGCTGCTGGCGCCCTGCTCTCCAGATGCCTATCTTTCTGTCCTTCTTCCCTGCCTGGCTGCAGATGAGAAGAATGAGAAACCCTCTCTCCCACCCACACCCCTACATCTTTTTAATAAGGAATTTTTGCAATTGAAAAGCGAGATACTCTGGCCATAGAGTTTTCTGAGAATATCATCGCACAGGAGCTTTTGCCCAAGGAAGCTGAATGTTAAAGACGTTTGTTAATTAAATCTCACAACACTCTCATCACTGTCTACTTCCTCTTGGGGCCAAGACACTACAGGGTATGGTGCCAGCCAAGGCCAGGGGGAAAAACAGAGGGGGAACAAAATCCTCTGATCCCTGGGTTCAATACACTCGGTCCTCTCTGAGGAGGCTGATATCAGTGTGGGGCTGCCCTGGGGCGGAGCAGACTACACCCCGGACTGCGTTTGAAGGACGTGAGAGCGAGCCAAGTGCTGTCCCTTCCTAGCTGTGTGACCTTGGCGAATGTCTCCCTGTCTCTGTCTCTGAGCCGTGGTTGCTGCATTTGAGAACGGGGCGCTGAATACTCACTGTGTAGGGTGCCTGGAGACTTGGCCGAGGGACAGCTGTCTGTGGCACTGTACCATTTGTAACTCACCGGTTGAGACTGGCCTCTGAGGAGAAGGTGCCTGCCCTACGTGACCTTCAGACCTCTGGGAGCCAACAGCAGTGACAGAGCTTGCCAGAAATCCCAAGCGGAGCCCAGAGTCCCTGCTCTTGCCCTGTTAATAAGCAAGTGGCATACTCTCAGTCCCTTACTTCAAGAAACAAAGGTAACCCTTTCTGTATGTCTTTAAAAAGCAATTTTCTTGCATAAATTCAGTCTCTGAATGTGTTTCTCAAAATCAGGTTTGTGGAAGCCTCACTTCTGAGTTGGTTTCTCTCCCTGAGGTTACAATGGCTCCTTCCTTGCCAGACAGCGCTTCCCGGAACTGTATGGTGCCATCTCCTCGTGTCCCACGGGTTCTGAGCTCCTGGTTTATGAGCTTGTGACCATGTGAGCACTCTGGGTTCGCTGAAAGGTACAGTTTAGGCAAAGCCTGTACGTGCTTGAATGAGGGCTGAGAGCTGGCAGCACCGCTGCTGTGGACAGGAAATGGATGTCCCCATTGTTATTTCCTAGCAGACACTGGTTCTCAAAACTCAGCCTTCTCAAGGCAGATGGACGAGAGTGAGTGAGCAGGCATACAAAGGAGGGGGGTGAGTCTCCCACTATCTCACTTTCGCTCCCCTGGTGCCTCCCTCCTGTGAGACCGCTTCATGAGTCTCTGCTGTTTCTGCTCCATAAGTAAATCTCACCATTGGCCATGTCACGGAGGAGTTAATCAAGGAAGACAGGGGCCGGCATGGAGGCGCACACTCCACTGAGAAGCTGGGTGTGGAGCCCGCGTGCAGGTGCTCTGAGCAGGATTTAGTGCGGAGGAACAGCCCGTGACTACTACTAGCAAGGTTCAGGACATTAACCTTCGGTCTATTAGGACATTTATCCCAACGTGTGTTGAAGGAGGTGAGGCAGAAGAAGCCCTGGGAGCAGTTTAGCTATATTCTACTCCTCATGGAGCTCTCCATGGGACAGAGGGGGGTCCAGAGGCACAAGGACCCAACCAGAGTCCTACTCGGAGACTCACGCTGAGTCCAAATGCATCCTGGGTGAGTCAGGTCTGAGGACTGATGGGGAATCTCCAGTCTCTGCTCTGCAGAGCTGGAGAGAAAGTAGGTCTCACTGCGGTTGCCAAAACTAAAAGCTGGGCTGTCCCAGTGCGTACCTATATCTACACAAAGGCATCCACAGCCATCTCCCATCCTGTGTTTTCCCCTGGGTTCTTAGTCCCTTTCCACAAATGCTTTTTACATCTGTCCCACACCTGCTCTGATACAAGCAGACCCTGATAGAAGAGTGACCCAATAAATCTCTTGCCAAAACCAGTCAGCACAAATCCCAAGAGCACCAGATCCATTCTCACTAGGGTCCATCACCTTTGGTGGCCACAAGGCAAGGGGCAAAGGGTTTTCAAAGACACTTCTAGGAGTCCAATAAAAGCCACCATCTACAGAAAAAATGAACACAATGCGGAGCTTTTGTATAATGCTGATGGTTCACACATTCCTTCAGCCTCAGGTGAAGAATACCTACGTTAGTGATTTCCAAATGGAGGGAGGAGCTTGGGCCTCTGCCATCTGGGGCCAGGGGATGTTTGTGCAGCATTGGTAAGGACCTGATTCAGCCCTGTGAGTGGGAGCTGGGTGCTGGGTGCTGGTGATATAGGGAAAATATAACTCCCAACCTGGTAGATGTCCAAAATGCCAAATTCATCCACTCTACAACTGAGAAATAAATTCCAGAAACAAGGGAGGTTAAGACTAGGAAGATTTTATTGGGAGAAAGAAAGTTTCTTTCTGAGATGGACAGAAAGGGGTCAGGAAAGTGGGCTGTCCACAGACCCTGCTTCTCAAGTGTGCTTTATTGAACAAAACCACCAGGTGTATGTGTGGTGGGGGGTTGATTAACGTGGGACAGGACTATAACCAGTCAATGAGATGACAAGGATGTTTGCTTAGGTAATATTGATCTAATGGCAAGTCATAGGATGGGTGTGAGGTGGACAAAACTGTGGTGAACCAATAAGATTACAACAAGTAGAGTCACTAGGGTACTATTGATTAAATGAGGATCGAATGGGGAAACAAGGTACCTAGCAAGTGTGTGTGGGCTGGATAAGGACTTTCCTGGAAGAGGTGGGTTAAGGAGGCTTGGTTTTCCACCCTGAGGTGATTGAAGACTACCTACCATAGCAATCACTACTGTTGAGCCCTAAGAGAGCATATATATTTTTTTTTCTCAAAGCCTGGCCTTCAATGAATGGCCTCCAGCCACAGTTGTCTCCTGCACTGACCTCTCGGGGGCCCAGGCCTACCTGACTGTCTATATTTCTACCTATCTTAGCTATCTACAATACGGAATCTTTGATTTTTAAGGAGAGAGCATCATGATGCCTTGTCCTTCTTTCATTTTTCTTAGCCCCCCCACCCCATCTCTCTGTCTCTCTCTCAATTATTTACCCCTTAGATAACAATGACGTCCATTGGAAATTGGATTTTCTTTTCACTTAAAGCTTTGGAAACAAAAAATACAAACTACATTTTCATGGATTACTTCTTTAAAGCTCTCCAGATGGTTTTATGTGACTCTTCGGCATCATCCACATCTGCACACGCCATCAAATACCTAGTACAGGGTAATGTCTTTTACTTGAAGGTTAGTTCCCAAGGGAGCTGTAGAAAAAATGTTCACAAAACACTGAAAGATAGTGGAACACCTAGTGGAGAGAAGAGGATTGCCAAGCCTGTCTTGACTTCACTGATTCTAAAAGGAAGAGGGGTCAGGGACTCTGGTTAGTTGGCTATAGATTTAGAACTCATAGAGGTCAGGTGCTTGTGTCTCCCCACATTTACTCTCAACCCCGAGTGATGGTGGTTTGGATGTTGGATGTCGTTGTATAAAGGTACATGGGTGTCTAAGGTCCACGAGCAAAGCCTGGCTCCTGGGTGGTGGAGTCCAGAGTTTCTCAGATCAGTGGAGGTTGCCCTCAGAGGGAGTAGGAAACTCTTTCCTTCCCTCTCTCTCTGCTCCAGTTCAAGATGTAACCCCTTGTGTCAACATGTGTACCGCCCCAAATGAATGGGACCTCCCCATGTGACCTTGGACTTTGTGCTTCCAAAACTGTGAGCCCAATAAAACTTTTCTCTTAAGTTAGCTGCCTCTGGTAGCTCACTGGAGCAACCTGAAAATAATATAGCATATGGGGTCTCTTGGAAGAAATGAGGTCATGAGTAGGGTTGGTATCTTTAGAGAAGCCCCAGGGAACTTCTTGGTCCTGCTGCCATGTGACAACCCAGTGGTGACACAGCCACAAACTCAGTGGTAGGGCCTCACCAGGTGCCAAATCTGCTGGCCCCTCTGTCTTGGATTTCCTAAGCTCCGGAACAGAAATACATTTCTGCAGTTTTTAAGTCTTCGATTTTTGTGTCACAGCAGCCCAAGCAGACTAAGACTGGAGGTTCCTGGGCTAATGTCACCTTTCTCATGCAGCTATGTTTGAGCTGAGTACTCAGAGAAATAAAGCTGAGGAGTGAAAGCCCCCGTGAGAGGGCAGCAGAGGCTGAGTGCCATGTGCCCAGATGAAGAGAGCAGCCTATCTTCCTGTGGCCCAGTGCCAAGACTTTGCCAGGGTAGCACAGTAGCCCCTCCAGTCCTGGTACCAACCTGTGGCTCTCCCTTGAGGAGGCCCAGTCTATGTGCTGCAATCTTTGGGCTTGGTGATTCACTTTTGTTCAAGAAATGCATTATGAGCCATGCTTGTGACTTCCAGGGCAGGCCTGAAGAGACCTGGCCATTTCTTGTTGTAATGTTATGAGGCAGTGCCGATAGGAACGACAAGAAGACCTGATGAAGATACCTCAGAGGAGTCACTGAGACCCTATCATCGGGTTCATCCAGGGGTTAACCAATAGCATTCCAAGCAAGGGAGAAAGCAACAAAGAGCCCCGAGGTGAAGCTGTTATCCATCACCAGGACTCCCAGCTTTCCAGGATTTTCAGCAACACACCAAAGTTGTCCCTGGGCCCCCTTCCTTACACTCCATTTCCCGAAATGCCAGCCAGGCTACAATTTCTGTTTTGCTGGGATGGGAGTTGGTCACTGTGCAAAGAAGGTTGGACCAAGGCTCTGATGACAGGGACCAGGTAAAGAGAGTATCTGTGTAGAGGAGACCAGAAGGGCCCTGGCCCAGTGAACTCACGCCCTGGACAGAGGTGAAGCCAGTTCAGTTTCTCTAGCTCTGCAAGCCACCCCAACTAACACCATGAGAAGGGGAGCTTGTCCATGCCAGCCTGCACCCAGTGCTCCAGCCACTGCAGGCGGAGGTGCAAGCACCAGAGGAGAGACGCTTTCTCATCGGGCCCACCCTATTCCTTGACTCCCGGAATCACAGAAACCTAAGGTTGTTTGGAGCCACTGGGTTTTGCTGTGTCATAAAAGAAATGCCATGCAATCATCACTCCTCTTTCCTTTTTACCAATGGAAATCTGATTGCACTCCCAGCAAAATTGTCACTTGTTAAAAATAGTTTCTCCATTGCTTTTTTCAGCTACGAGTAACCCTCTGACTAACTTCTGGCCCATGAGGTTTTCTTGGGCAAACACTCTAGGAGAGCTTTCTGGAAGGTGAGACCAGTCCCACAGTCCTTTTCACTTTAGTTTCTATCTTTGAAACTGGGACACAGAGGCCATGCTTGGGTGGGCAGCAGTCTTCTTGCAACCATGAGAACTTAAAAAAATAAAAAATTGCACCACTGGATTCCCAATGACATGGATGACTGCCTAATTTTGAAATTATTTCATGAGAAAAATAAGCCTTGGAGTTTTTTAAAGCCAATATTACTATTCATTTCTCATTGCTTCCTTGACTTTTTGATGTTTGTTTGCCTTATTTAATCACATTAAAAATATTTCTAATTTACACATGACAAATTCCTAGCCCCTGCAAGATGCAGGTGCGTCTCTCTCCTGGGATCCTATGAGGTTGCCCTGTATCTTAGTATTTTGCATTTCTTTTCAACAGCTTGAGTAGGTTTCTATTGCCTGTAATTAAGCAACCCCATGCTAAGACAAGGAGTTTGAGGAAAAGGCACAGGGGGAGAGATTTGCAAGGATAATTTCTGCTTCACTGAACAGAAGACCAGAGGCCACTTCTGAGCAGAAGAGGTTAGGACTATCAGCAACAAGGTTTCCAGTCCCTGGAAAGATGGCCAGGGGTCTTGGCATGATCTCCTTCGGGGAAATCAGCTGAGCGAGACAAGCTCTGCCTTAGGAGCCCAGCTTAGCCTTGCACAGCCCTCCCTAGGGGTAGAGACACCACGGAGGCCATGTTGGACATGTGGGATGAAGCGTGCTGTGTGAGCAAAGCACTGCCACGGTCCTTCTGTGGCCATAGGCTTTAGTGCTGTATCTAATGACACAGAATGAAGCAGCCCATTCATTAGCTCTGGTTTCTTGGAAGCTTCTTCTCCACAGAATCTTCCATCTGAGGTCTCCCATTTGCCCCTATACTGCAGCAGCAACTGAGAGTTTGACATTTGATCTGTAGGGGCGGAGGCTGGCTTGGGTGGGGCCCCTTCTGCTGTTGAGGACTCTAGGCCGGCCCCAGTGTGACTTTCAAGCAGCACCTAGAGGTGTGCTTGGGTGACCTTTATGAAATCCAGAGCCAACCACCATCCCCGAGAGGATAGTGTGACCAAAGTTGCTGCTCCTCTTGGTGAAGACAGAACAGTGTTCTCTGTTTTCCTGCTTGCAAAATCTTTCCAATTTAGGAAAGGCCTCCGGGAAAAACCAGTGTTCATTTCTTGCACAGAACAGCTGAAAGCCTTCCTTTTTTTTTTTTTTTTAATATATATATATATATATATATATATATATATATATATATATATATACACACACACAACCAGATTCTTCCTTCCACTAGAATTAAGGGTATTTAAATGTCATTTCAATGCTAGCAGGAAATTTGACTTTCGTAGTTATTTGGGTGAGGGGGACAAAGAATGAGGACGAAGAAAAGTTGATAATTCTTTTCTAAATACTTGGTGTAAAAGCATTTTCTGAAAGATGTTGGTTGGTTACAATCCAGCGTTTGACCTCAAAGGGGAAATTGCATCCTGGTGGAAAACGAGAAATTCATTTCTGAGCACTAAATCGTAGACATTTATCTGGAAAGAAGTTCAGAATGTATTTTTAAATGAAAAAGTATGGGTTTTAAAACTATGAATGGTATGATCTTAATTTTCTCTAAACAGAGAAAGATAAGGAAGAAAGGAAGGAAGAAAGCAAAGGAAGGAACAAAGAAAGGAAGGCAAAATTATTTTAATATACATTTGTGTACTTTCAAAAAAGACTGGCAATCTTAAATATTAAAGATCACTACAATATTTATTTGAATGAAGCTATTTGCGATTTCTGCTTTTTTTTTCTACTGTTCAGATTTTGTATAATGAACAAGTATCATTTTGATCTTATTAAAAGCATTACATTCACAGACAAGAGCTAATTCTCTGTGGCATTTCAGAGACTCCTGTGTTGGGGAATTCTTACAATACTAACATCTAAAGGGGGTGACGTTTATTTCCTGACTATACCTAGTTAGCTAATGTACTTGTTAAGTAGATAGCAGGGGGTGGACTGAAGCGTATCAAGAATTGAAACGTATCTTTAAATCTTTTCTCTTTTCCTCCAAGATCATTTCTAGGCGTCCAGCTGAACGTGTCCTGCTTCTATTACAGATTACAGCCTTTTGTGTGTTCAACAAATGCTTTTGAGTGTTGCTACAGTTTGGATCTTAAATATCCCCAAAGGGTCCATGTGTTAAAGCTTTGGTTGCTGATGTGTTGGTCAACTTTCAGGATGTGGGCTTACGAGGAGGAGAAGGAGGCTAGGGTCCTGGGGCTGGGTCCTGAGGCTGGCACTGGAACGAAGGCCCTTTCCTCTCTCTCTTCTTCCTGGCTGCCAGGAGGCGCTCAGCCTCCTTTCCTGTGTGCTCCCTATACTATGTGCTTTCTCGCCACAGGCCCAAAGGCAACCATGACCTGAAACCTCTGAATCTGCGATGCCAAATTAATTTTTTCTACTTTTCAATTAATTGGCCTGGGCATTTTATCCCAGCAACAGACACATGCGTAGCACAGGCATTACTGCATGTGGTCGGCTACAGAGGAACCATGCTTGGGGATAACATGGCTCATCTGGGGCTTACTCAGTGAAGAGAATGAGTTGTACCCTGACAGTCAGCTTTCGCTGGTGGTCTAAGGTTTCTGGAGAGCAGGTGTGAGGGCTGAGCGGAAGAGAGCTGCCTTTCCCTGCAGGATCTGCTGTGGCTGTGAAAAGAAAAATGGTGGCAGGCGTGCTGGAAGCTGGACAACTCTGAGCAATGTGTCCAAGGGAGAGAAAGAGAAGCAGAAAGGATTCAAAAGAAGAGCAAAAAGTCTAATTTTTCTTGAAGGATCTGATTAGCCAATGTAAAGGACACTGTCACTGACTGACAGCTGGCCTTGACCTGTCCCCACTGTTACTTTAATCCTGCTGGTTTTGCACTTCGCTCTTCTGGGAAGCTCAAGTTCTTCCCCAAAGGCTGAGAGCCAGGCCCTTCCGTCAGCTTTTCTTCCCTCTCCCATCCCAAGGGAACATCTTCAAGAGCACCAGTCGCAACAGGTCCTGGATCACCTTCATCCCTTGTGGCACCTGTGTGTGCGTGGATGGCAGGGATGTGTACCAGCATCTGGGTTCTTTTCCATTTAAGAAAGCAAAGATAGAGGTTACATACTCCATTTTGACAAAAATAAGATAAATTGGAAAATGCTGGAGATATGTGGCCTTCTGGTTCCCACCTCTATAACCGCAATCATTTACAAATCTTTCTAATGTTTTGTCAGATTCTGGATCCAATACCTTGTCGTCATGCAGAGGTGCCCATTATGGTTATTTATGTTCCTGGTGAGTTTATTCCTCCATTCAGCTAGGGTCATTTATTTCCACAGGAGGGTGAGATATACAATATTAGTTTTTATGAGGTGCTGCACTGACATTTTTGTACTGCAGGAGCCATGGGGGCTTAGGGAGGCTGATGGAGGCCGGGGGGAACCAGCTAAGGACAGATCCAAGGCGCTAAGGGCAATTGTCTTCTCTTTCCTTCATCAGCGCTCTCTTTGATTCCCTTTGCTTGTTTGTGTGTTTTGTTGTTGTTTGGCAAATTCCAAGCACTGGTGCTTCTTCTGTTTTGCTTTTTAAAATCACTTGTGCACCCAGAATGGGGCGCTTGAGGCCCCTAATTGGGGGTGGGCTTTGCCTCCCCTCTATCCTTTCAACTTTCTTTTGGTTTTTCCACCTTAAAATTCTAGTGCCTGAGTTTTGGAGAAATTTGGAATCACAGCAGCTAAGAAATGACCCTGAGTGTATTAGCTCAGTGACTTCGGGGGAAGGAAAAAAGCTATGGACCTCAGAAAGCGGCAAACACTGGGAACGCTCTCTCCAGTTCAAGACCCACCCAGTGGCCTGAATTCACTGCTGTCTGCTGCTTTAGTGGCTGAGGTGCCTGAGGGCAAGGGAGGTGCTTCTTTCCTAGAGTAAATAACTGGCAGAGGTGAAAGTCTGATGGGTTGTGTGAATTCCCCAGAAGTCTCGGGGCATTCAACAGCACAGTAGATTGAACGACACTAATTACCATTATATTACCTTACTGTGAGACAATGATTAAAGTGTAAACTGTCACAAGGAATTGAGGGATCTCTATGACTCAATCTGCAATGTAACCAGAGCAGGAGAAGCTTTGGAGGCCAACGGAGGTGGCCCCCTGCATGCCAAGCCGCAGCGCCTCTAAGTCACTCTCCAACCTGCTGCGTTAGCTGCAGTACTCTTAAGCCATCTGACATAAGTATATATCAATTGGTAAAAATTAATGCTACGGTACCCTAATAACTTACACTGGAATTGCTCTTGGCAGACATTCCATATAGTAGTTTTCATTAAAAAGTTGACAGATAAGATGTGGAGTGTTTCGCCTCCAATGACAGTTTATCATAAGGAGAGAAAACTCACAACAGAGAAATATCATTATTATTAATAGGTATTCATTAGACCTCCACAGCATGCAACTTGCTGAAGAGGATAAAGATGCAGAAGAGGACCCTGAGTCTGGATAAATTAAAATCTAAATAAAGAAGCATTAAAAAGTTGGCATGAAGGGTCTGGCAGGATGGCTCTGTGGTCTAAAGCACCTGCTTAGGAATGCTTAGGTGGCTGTAGGGATGGCGGTTCGATCCCTGGCACCACATGCTGCGCCAGCCCTGCCCTCAGGGAAGGTTGAGGCGGCCATAAAAATAAATAAATAAACAAACAAAAGTTCTGAAACAAGAAAAAAAAAATTGGCATGAGGTGGGTTGTGTGGGTACTAGAGCTGCCACTTGATGCGGGAGGTCCAGGAGCTTTCCGGGGGCTGAGGGAAGGAGAGCCCCAAAACAGTCTCCTGTTGATAATGGCAGTGAACTACCTAGGGCGGTGTCTTCCTATTTTGTTTCCATCCTGTTCCTACAGGACTAGGATTAGAATGCCGCTGCCTATGCGATTCTGTCCATGCAAATTATATCTAAAATAGTCCGCATGGACTCGCCTAGCCTGGGGATGCCCCGTACAGAATCTGTAGACGTTCTCACCTCAGTAGACAGTCCTGACACTGCCCAAGCGACAGAAATGTTCCATCACACTGTTCTCATCCTACTTTAATTTCCTCAGTCAAGCAGGGCTTCTAATAAAGCACTAGCTATCCTTCTGCCCAATTCTGCTGACCTACTTTGACCAAATGAAATTACATCCATACTGGGAAGGGTTTTTCCCTCCAACTAAGAAATATTCTTTAGAAGAGATATCAGTACTGGGTGATATTTCTACATTTCTCAAGCTATGACCTGTGGTTCGTCCTGGAAATTAATTATGATCTGATCTAAGCACAGATACCTTTCTGGACTTGATTCTTGTTCTGCTGAAATTTCTTCTTCCATGGCCCCATGATCCTTGGCTATGTCAGACAGGCCCTCCTCATAAGGACAAAGCAGTCTGATGCAGACAGGCCCGGTTACCTTGGTATATAAATCAGGTTCTGCTACTTACTAGCTGTGTGGCTTTGGGCAAATTACTTTACCTGCTTGAGCCTAAATTGACATTATAGAAGATAAGGGAAAGTCTTCCTCCCTTGAAGTTCAATTACATACATGAGCTGGGCATAGCGGTGCACACCTGTAATCCCAGCTCTTGGGAGACTGAGTCATGAGGCTCGGTGCAAGTTTGAGGGCAGCTGGGCCGCATAGTGAGTTCAAGCTCAACCTAAACTACATAATGAGGCCCTCTCTAAGAACAATAGCAAACAAATAAATACACAAAACAATGTGTGTCATGTTGAACATATAACCAGTACTGTCAGTTGCTGTTATCTGCTTCTGTGTTACTCTGAGACCCAGGGTTCCTGGTTCCTCATCCTCCCATGATTTGGTCATGATGAGTTACTGAAATTTATTTTTTCTTTCCTATGCTCTTTTCCCAAATTAAGAATGCAACCACTTAAGCGATATAAAGAATAAGGGTACATAATATAACATATTCCTTTATTTTCTACTTCAAAATATTAATATACTCCATTCACATATTAGAAAAGATGCACTCTGAAGCAGGCTGAGTGTTAAGCCGCAGCAGTGATGTTTGTGAACAACAAGTAATTGGGGTACTGACAGCTACCGGATAGACGTGGCACCCCTTAATATTACAGAGAGAGAGAACATTTTTGTTGGTACGTGGTCACAGAGGGACACTGGAATGATTTTGGCAGTGTCAGTCAAGCTGTTATGCTTGGGAATCCCCTGGATATTCACAGCACAGACTGCATTGTTGACAGGCCAGGCACATGCTGGGCACGTGGGAGGACCACCCTCTGACACATGAATGTGGAGACCCTTGATGACAGAAAGGATGAACACCAGAATCCCACATCTCTCTTGCTCCAGTCTTGTCATTGTCCCTCCCTGTGTGTCACTGTGTTCGATCTGTCCGCTCCCCCCCACTCCACCCCACCCCCACAGCAGCCAGGGAGCTAGCGAAGAGGTAATACTCCCCTCATGTGACAAACAGTCCAGGTAGAGGAGCGAGTGAGGAAGGAAGGTTCCTGAGCAGCACAAGCTGAATGAGAAAACCAGTGACGACGAACACGTTCCATTGCTGGAAAATGTCCAAGCCTGCAGCAGTAGGAGAATTCCAAAAGTTAACCGGCAGAATCCTTGAAATTTCAAGGGTCCTAGTCAAGCAAGGAGGCAAACATGGAAAAGATAAATGAATTCTGGTCCAACCTAAGGCTGCAGACAGTGAGGCCGGCTGGAGCAGCTGTTATGAGGTAAAGATCAGCCAAGAGAAGCTTGAGTCCCTGTGAGCATTCGTAACTCCCCAAGAGGGTGGCTTTCACGCTTTTTACAGCCATGTGTACAGAATAAGCTGGGTTACACAGTGGTGACAAATTAACCCCTAAATCGCAATAGCTTCAAATAATAAAGATTCTTTCTGACACATGCTGAGTGCCTATCTAGGGTTACCTGCATGCTCTGATCCATGTCACTCTTGTCATTGTCACCTGGAACTGGATGGAGTGAATAGCCACTACCTGAAGCAGTTCTAGTGTCCCTGGAAAAGGAATAAAGAGAAACAGGGTGCATTCTGGAAGATATCTCATTGACAATCAAATCAGAAAGGCGTGCCTATTGGCTAGGACCTGTCATATGACTCCTCCTAGCCAATGGAGGGGAAGTATAGCCCTGAAGCATGCCCGGATCAGGGGAGAACTAAGGAATCTGGGTACTTTTTAGCTCACATAAAATATTATGTAGGATTCACAAGCTAAGATTTCTAAGCAGAGCCACTCTGACTAAAAGAGGCGTGGGAGTGGAGAAGGTCAAGCTGGTGCTCAACCTTTCCTCCTCCCAGGGCTTTCTTAGGCTCACTGCAGGGATTCCTGGAGGTGGTGCAGCAACCACGGCTCTAACACAAGGGCTGCATCACGCACCTGTTTTAAACACTGTTCTATTTATTGACAACTAATTATTTTAACAAATCATTTTATTCTAATAGAAAAGGTACAATTGAAGGCAAAGGCATTAGTCTGCAGCAAACCTCGCTGCCGCTTGAACAGGATTGTTGTAAACAAAGCATTATTTTTTTTGTACCATAAATGCAGACACATTGTTTATAAGAAAAGAAACATTTTAAAAATAGCTCCTGGTCTTGCTGGGCATGGTAGCGCACGCCTGTAATCCCAGCACTTGGGAGGCTGAGGCAGGAGGATCGGTATGAGTTCGAGAGCAGCCTGGGCTACAAAAGTGAGCTCAAGGCCAGCCTGAACTGCATAGTGAGACCCTGTCTCAAAAAAGACAAAAATAAATAAATAAATAAATAAATAAATAAATATAAATAAATAAAAATAGCTCCTGGTCTTTACACCTAGTTCAATTGAATGAAACAGGCCCCTCCTCGCTGAAGATTGCTGGGGAGACTCTGCAGCCCTAGCCCTGATCCCCCCGCCTTCCTGCTAGGGAAGGCTTACTTAGCTCACAGTTACTGGAGGTTTCAGTCCATACTCAGCTGGCTGCGAGGTAGAGTGGCACATGGCAGAGGGCAGCCATTCATGGCAGCAAAAGACAGCCAAAGAGCAAAAGCGAGAGGGAGGAGGAATAGCCCCAGTGGCAACAGAGAACAAGTCCTTTAAGTTGCAGTCAGGCCATCTTTCCCAGGCGAGGAGTCATAATCCCAGCAGCACTCACACCTGTAGTCCCAGTGGACCATGAGTTAATCACAAACTCCAGCAGTCTGCCCCATGATTGCATGAGGCTTTGGGGGACAAATACATACAAGCCATATCAGTGTTGATTCCTAGTAACACAGAGATAGATAGATAGATTAGATAGATGATAGATAGATAGATAGATAGATAGATAGATGATAGATAGATGATAGATATATAGATGATAGATAGATAGATGATAGATAGATAGATAGATAGATAGATGATAGATAGATGATAGATAGATAGATGATAGATAGATAGATGATAGATAGATAGATAGATAGATAGATAGATGATAGATAGATAGATAGATAGATAGGTGTATCCATACCATGACATGTATAAAGCCCAAGGTCATTATCCTAAGAAGCCAGCCACTAAAAGGGAAACACTGTACATGGTGTCACTTTCTGAGAGGGTCCCTCAGAAATCACGTTCCAAGAGACAGAAGACAGGATAATGATGCCGGGAACTGGGGAAGGATAATGGAAACTGGTGTTTTAATAGTCACAGAGCTTCAGCTTTGCAAGGTGGAAAAGTTCTAGAGATCAATCACACAACAATACGAATATATTTTACACTACTAAACTGACACTGAAAAAATAGTTCTGATGGTACATTTTATGTATTGCCTTTTACTACAACTTAAAGAAACAAAGCTGCAGAAGTATACCAATACTTCCAAACGTCTTGCTTAAAAAGAGCTAAGTTAACTATTGGTTTTGCCCATTCAATACTTAAACAATACTTAAATACTTAGAGAATGCTTAAAATATCCTTCATTTTTCCCTCTACATCTTTAACCAAGTTAAGTCAAAATGGAACATCCTAAACATAATGCAGAGAAATATGACAGAAGCCCAACCTTTGCTGGAATCTTCACTGTTCATCTCACTGTCCTTGTTTCCCTTGTTCCCCAGCTTCAACTGGTAGAGAGCTCCTTAGCCTGCTACCAGCGCACTCAGGAGGCAGTGGACTTCTTCCCAGGCTCACTGGACAATCTGAATTTGTGAAGAATTTCCAACCCAAGTAGAAAAAAGAAGACACTTCTGTGTCAGGAGGGGCCGCCTAGTGAGACCCCAGCTTCTCAAGACTGTGGTGGCTGGCACACTCAGGATGTCCACAAAGACAGGAGAAGCACAGAGGGTACAGTGTGGCGGCTGCAGGGGTCTCCCCAGAGCAGACTCAGCAGAGCAGAGAGTGGTTTGTTGTCATGGATAGGAGCTCTGAGGTCTGAGGGACCAGCTGTGCGATCACAGGCAGTTTCCTGACCTTAGATTTCAGTTGTCCACCCATAGGAAAGGAATTAACTATAATATAAGGATTATGAGAAGTCATACACTTATTAAAAATATACACATGGAGCAACTTATGTAACAGATGCTGTGCTACAACCTGGAATATGTTAATATGCCCAGTAGATCAAAGTCGCCATTCTCATAGAGCTTATAGCCTTAATCGCAGGAGACTGACAATAAATCAATAAATATACAACAAGGTGACGCTGCTCTGGAGATAAAATGGGCAAGTATGTGTGTGTGTGTGTGTGTGTGTGTGTGTGTGTGTGTGTGTGTGAGAGAGAGAGAGAGAGAGAGAGAGAGAGAGAGAGAGAGAGAGAAAGAATAATTTTAAATAAAGTGACCAAGGAAACTCTCATTACTGAGAAAGTAATCTGAGTAAAATCAAGTCTTGATAGAGGAAAAGGAGTCGGCCTGCAGCTATCAGGTGGAGGTGACACAAGTGCAAAGGTCCTGAGGCCAGGGTGGCTGCAAGGAAGGTGCAGGGGGAAGAGAAGCAGTC
>PVJA010028039.1:0-27975 GCA_004027025.1 Myocastor coypus
GGACCCTGTCTATGGTGTGGGCTTTTTCGCTTTAGCCTCAGGCTTTAAATTGAACTAACACAGCCCAGTTCCTCGCAGAAACCTGAAACTCAAAACACGGCCCTCACCTGGGGACTCTCTAGGGTCAACAGGCCAAGGTGGGCTTCAAGTCCAGTAATGTGCTCAGGGCCTGCCTCTCAGGGCAGAACTGGATTCTGCAAGTCCCTCCATCCTCCCTGGGGTTCCCACCAGAGCTCAGACCTCACCGCCCCACCTCTGTCAGCTTCTCTCAGGTCCCAGAGTGCCCATACGTGGATGTGCCACACTGCTCTCTTCCTAGTGCCTCTTCCAGGGTTTAGGGTGTGTATTTGTTCTTCTCTGTTGCACCAGGTAAGACTCCTCACTGCAATGGGCTTTTTCGGCATCTACAGAGGTGGTAGCATGGCTCTTCTCTTTGCCTCTGTACTGTAAGTGTGACACCCAGTGTACTAGTTCCTTGGTTGACATGTGTGGAGCCATCCTTGCATTGCTGAGATGAAGCCTGAGATGAAAACATTGAATCGTGATGTAATATTGTTTTGAGACGGGGTCTTCCTATGTAGTTGAGAGTAGCTCTATACTCCCTGTGTTGCCTGGGCTGGCCTTGAGCTCACAGCAGTCCTCCTGCTTTAGCCTCAGGAGTGCTGGGATTACAGTCATGCGCCACCATGCCTCGTTGTAATATCTTTTTAAAGGCCTTGTTGTCATCTGTCCTTTTCTTGTTGAGAATTGTGCATCTGTGTTCAGTAAGGAGTTTGGCTTCAATAATTTTCTTCTTTTTGTTCACCTTGTCCAGGTTTCCTGTGCTTCCCAGAGTGCATTTGTCACTGTCCATTCCCTTTCAATTTTGTGGAGGAGTTTGGGTCACTTTGGATTTAGACCTTCCGTAAGGCTGTAGATGAATTCAGCAGTGGAGCCATTGGGACCTGGGGTTTTCTTAATTGATAGTGTTTATATTGCTGGCTCTTTTCATTGTCTGTTCCTGATCTATTCCTTGTTTTTATCTCTTGTTGGTTGGATTTTGTAGTTCAAATGTATCTAAGCATTTATCCATTTCCCCTAGGTTCTCCAACTTGCACAAATGAAGTTTTAGAAGTAGTTTATTAGAACTTTGGTGGTATCCCTGTTGATTGTACCTTTTTGTTATTGTCTCTAATTGCAGTGCTACAGTTGTTTTCTTTCCTTCCTTTGCTAAGTTTGGCTAAGGGTTTATGAATACTGTTAGGCTTTTGCAAAATCAACTCTTTGATTCACTGATCCTTAAATCACTTTTATTTATAATGGTTGATAGTCTGAATTTTCTGCCATCACTAGCAGCTGTACTTCATCAGTGCTAGCTGGAATTTTTCCTGCAACCCATTTGACTAGGCAGTGTTCAGTCATAAGTAACACATGCAGAGGGCCCAGCCAGTCTTCTTAGATAGTGAATTTGGGCATAACCTCTTTGTTAATTCTGGTGGTCCTTGGCTATTGTGTAGAGATTCAGAGACTCTCAGTAAGGTGTCTTTGGTGACTCCTGACTTACTGGTATAAAAGCAACATTCTTACCCTATGATTGTGTACAATCCACCCTGTTCCATGAAGAGGAGTTTGAGTCATCACCTATTTTGGAGTACCACTGTTGCCAGCAAATTAACCTGATCATGCAGCCTTTGGGCTGCATATTAGACCCCAGGGATATCTTCTAATGCTTGGGCCATCCCTGCTACCAGTTTCAGTCTACATGAGGGATCCAACCCTGAGTACCATGGGCAGAGTTACTGAAGCTCCAACAGGGAGTAAAAGCTTGAGGACTAAAATTGTACTCCCCCTTCCCTGGCTAGCGTGGTCACCCTTGGGAGTAGAATGACTAGCTGACATACCCCTGATAGGACACCCAGAGAGTTTAGACATTTAAATAGTCCTTTATCACAAAGAAACCAAGACCTAGTAGGGGTCCACATGGTCTGAGTGACAGGAACAGTAAAATTACAAAGAACTATATGATTGGGGTGTTTGGTTCCCACACAAATTCTGTTTTTATTACACTACCTATGAGTAGTCTTGAGCCAGTTTGGGGTGGGTAAAGTTTAGAACCCATAGGATCTGGTCTAGGAGGTCATGAACTTCCAATGAGGCACGTGGTGGCAACAGTGGTTAAGGGTCTGAGCTAGGAAAAGGGGTATGGATGGAAGCCTGCATGGCCTTACAAATGGTGGGAAACATTCTTGGGTCTCACAAAGAGCCTAATTCCCCATGTCTTTTCTGAGAGCCAATGTCTTCTTTCTCTTTTTTTTTTTAAATGATCAACCTTGGCCATTGGCAGAGTCTTAATTTGCAGGTGAGTTCTGGGAAGATACAGCTCTACTGAGCTATCTCCCCAGCCCTATAACCTAGTTTCAAGGGATGTCAATCCTTCTGGTCACACAGTCTCATTGATAGCTCTGCAGCCAGTAGGCCATGTGGAATTTCCATTTTACCTTTAAAGCCCAGGCCATATCCTGGACTACTTCCTCCACAAATGCTGGCCTGTTATCTGACCCAGTGGTCATGGTGAGTCCATACCAATGGACAACCAACCCCAAGAAAGCCTTAGTTACCTCACTTGAAGTCCTCAATTAAGTAGGAATGGTCTCCACCCAACCTGAGTAAGTGCCAATCCAGACTAGCAGATATTTCTTGTTTCCAGGTGAAGTCAATGGCAACATCTTCTAAAAGTGTGATCGTGTATCTCCTGATGCCAGGCTGGTGAGAGGGCCACTGTGTGGGGTTATTGTGAGAGCAAATCTCACATCTCTTGGACACAGAGGTGCATAGTGTCCAAAGTCTGGGAAAATAAAAATACTGGTGAAGCAACTCTGCCATAAAAGTTCTTCCCAAATGAGTGTGTGTATATAGGTCTTGTGTCATAAAATGTTTCAAAGGCTTGGGAATGAATAAAATCTCTCCTGGAAGGGCTTGCTCCCGATTTTTATGTATTTAAATAGGGTGCCATGAGCACTTTCTTGGGGATGAGGGGCTCCAGCTTATCTGTTCTTAGTTCCAGGGCCCAGGTGAGGACTAGCAACTTGACTTTGTGGCCCAGGATGAAGTCGTTTTGATCAAAGTTTGATCTGTCATGACAATAGTTGCTCCCAACCTTTGGACCCATCTATTAGTGTACTACTGCTATCTGAAAACAGGATCAAACCAGGGTTCTGGAGAGCCAAATCTTGGAGGTCCTGTCATGTTGAGTAGACAGATTATCGAGATGGATTCAATGCAGTCATGTTTGGGTGGCTCCATGGATGTGGGCAGCAATGAGGCTGAGTTGAAAGTCTGGATTTTTTTTTTACTGTTAATCTCAGATCCTCTAGAAGGGGCACCTGGTATTTGGGGCAGTCAGATTCCTGATAACCATTTGCCACTATGACTCCAAAGTTGGGTTTTAGCTGCAAGAGGTGGTGGAAGCCATGTCTGTAGGCAGGGAGGCCAACCTGCTGCCTCTAGGTCTAGCTTCTTGGTCAGGTGTGCCAGAGGACAACACCAAGGTTCCAGAGTCTAAGTCAGGATGCCCCTCCTTCTCATGCACAAAGAGTTGCAAAAGGGGTGATATCTGTGAGGGCCAATGCTGAGGCACCTAACAACTCCTTTTTGAGGATATTGAATGCTTTCTGGCAATCAGGGCTCCAACCTAATGGGGCACTGTTTCCACCCTTTAGCACCTCATATAAAGGATTGGCTAGGGCTGCAAAATTAGGAATCCAGTGGTGGCCATAATCTACAGTTTCCAGAAACTCCCTCAGGAGTTGGCTCCTTAAGGTCTCAGATATCCTGGGTTTGGACTGTTGACAATATTTGATTTCCATCTCTAAATATAAACGTGAGGAGTTTGAGTGACTGCACACAGATTTGAGCTTTTCTTCTGGATACCAATACCCTTTTTCTTGAACCTGACCCAACAGATTTTCTCTTTCCAAATGGCATACCTTTTTGGTCTTTGCAGCCAGAAGTAGATCATCAACATCTTGGAGCAGGGAGATGTTAGGTATTTTCTTTTATTTAATTTTCTTTTCTTTTATTATTAAAAGTTAACAAATCTTTGGACAAGCCTCTCCAATTATACAGGTCAATAATGTTAAAAGGGACATAAACTATTACAGATTGAGTCTGTTTCCCTTCCCCAGCTCTGCTGGCACCTGGAGCAAAGGAAGAAGGAGCACAGGACCTACAGACATTGAATAGCTGGAGCTGGAATCTGGCCCTTCCTCTGGCTCTGCTTCTTGTGGCTGCTGATGCCAGGCCCAGCGAGTTACTAGGTAAGGCAGTGGGGGAGCAGCAAGCAGTGGGGATGGAGGACATGGTGGGGCCATGATGAGGTGATTATCCTCCTCAGGAGCTCAGGGCAAGACTCTGTTTACCTAAATCAGTCATCCACAGAGACTGGGTGTTCAGACAAGTAAGTTTATTAGCTCGTGATTGTTGCTAATTCCCCGATTTTTCTTCCATTAGAGCAATGCAGATCCAAATAACGGTATAATTCCATCTTATTCCAGAAAGAGTGGTTAGCATCAAATATTGATAAATAACAAAATGCTGTTGGTGCCATGGTGAAAAATGTACCCTCCTATATTGTTGGTTGGATTGTAAAGTAATACCACCAATATGGACAACAGTAAGGAGATTCCTCACTGAGGTAAAAGTCGAAATTCCATCGAATACATCTGTTCCCCTTCTAGGTGTCTTCCTTAGCACTAAAGACATCATATCACAGTGATAGATACATATCCAAGTACAATTCATAATACCTAATATTTTTAAGTGGTGTATAAAACAATCAGTAGATGAATGGATAAAGAAAATGTATTTGTACATAACTGAGTACTATTCTGCTATAAATCAGGAAAAAACTTGAGTCATTTGTAGGAAAATGGATGTGTCTTGAGACCTAGTACTGTTAAGTGAAATAAGACACACGGATAAATATCACATGGCTTGTCTTACATGAATATCCCAAATTATATATAAGCTAAAGAACAAAATAAAAGATAGTAGGAAAGAGGGAGGGGTGTGTGGGTACTTTGGCCTAAATGTTCATGCCCCAGTAATGTTTACCTATTAAAATTCTGTTTGTTTGGTTTTTTTCCCCAGTGCCAGGGACTGAATTCAGGAATTTGCACTTGCCATGCAGGCAGTTAAGCTGCTGAGCTATATCTGCGGCCCTATCCATTGGAAATTTTGACCTCAAGGTAGTGGTATTGAGCAGTGGGGCATAAGAGCCTGCCTGGCAAGCACAAGGTCCTGAGTTCAACACTTGGTGCAAAAAAAAAAAAAAATCAAAAAATGAAAAACCAGATGTGATGGCTTTTGGGAAGGGATTCAGTAATGAGGGAGAGAAGGTGTGTGTGTGTGTGTGTGTGTGTGTGTGTGTGTGTGTAGTCTAACTACACAGCTCAGACTCATAGTGATCTTGTTTTTTTGTTTTTTTGTTTCTTGTTTTTTTTCTCCCTACTTCTGGGGATTTCCAATGTGCACCCCCATGTCTGGACTCCATTGCTGGCTCAGCATGCCCAGGGTTGGGGCTGGTGTGGCATGCAATGCCAAGGATCAAACCCTGGCCCCTGACCTTACCTAAGCAAGCACTTAGTCTGCTGAGCTATCTTGCCAGCCCTAAGAGAAGAGCTTTTATGAGTGGGCTTAGTGCCTTTCTAAAAGTGACCTCACCAAAATCTCTTGTCCCTTCTGCTCTGTGAGGACACAGAGAAACTAATGCTCTCCAAGAAGCAGGAATCAGGTCCCCATCACACCCTTCACCATGGACTTCACAGCTGGAATCAACTAGGTGGCTATAAACATCATTTAAACATTTGCTATATCATGTTGACTATTTAGAAAGCACGCTACCCATACAGGATATAACATCTGTTTGTTGATATCTTGAGAATAACTCACTGAGAATTTGGTAGGGTCAGGTTTAACCTTTGGAATACATTGGGAAAAAAACACTTACATGATACCAATCTTGTGTCTTTCAATCTATGAACCCAGAATCACTTTCCTTTTCTTTTAATCTGGGATGTTTTCCATTGGTGCTTTATAGTTTGTGCAGAGAGAATTTATGCACATTTTGTTTGATTTATGTGTGTACATCTATTGGTTTATTGAAAGGAATTGTTAACATTTAAATGTTTCATCGATCTGTATTCTTTTATTTGGTAATCTGACCAACTACGTTGAAGATAATGATATGTAATATAAAACCACTGTTAATTTTTTATCATCTTGTTTTGAAATTCTCTATCATTCTTATGGCCTTTGTGTTATTTTGTTTTTGTCTTTATTGTTATTTTGTTTCTTTCTTTCTCTTTTTTTCTTATAATTTTCTTTTGTTTTGAAGAATAAAAACAAAAGCAAGAAAAGCAAAAACAGACACAGAAACAGGTTAGCATACAACAATACATGTTCCAGAGCTGGGGAGATAGCTCAGCAGCTTAAATGCCTGCCTGGCAAGTGCAAGGTTGAGTTCTATCCCTTGTACTGCAAACAAATGAAGAAACAAACAGAAACATGTCCTTTGTCACATTATAGGATGCAGTCATATTAAATCACATGTCCAGTCTTACATAACTGTATCTATTAATCTGATTAACAGATTTCATGATAAAAAAGATAATGCATCAATCATTGTTAATTAGCTATTCTTGTTTTGAAAAATCTATGAGATTTTCTACCTAGACATTTATTCACTGAACAAAGGGGCATAATTTTTTCTTCCCCAAATGGACATATTTTATTTTGCTTTCTTATCTTGTTGCACCAGGTAAGATTTCCAATATATTGCTGAATAAAGAGTGGTGAGAGAAAATAAACTTGTCCTCTCCTCACGCTCCGGCAGACAGAAGCTAGCTTCTCCTTATGAAGAGTGGTGCTACCTGTCTGGTTTTTGTGGATATTCCTTACTAAATGGAGGAAGTTCCCGTCCATTCCAATTTTGTTGAAAATACTTTTGTCATAAACAAGTTTCACTTTTGTATCAAATACATTTTTCACATAAATTGATATAATAATTCATTTTTAGCCTACCAGTGCCATGAATTGCATGATCTTTGAATATTGAGCTTGCTTTGCACATCTATTATAAATTTCACTTGGTGATGGTGTGTATCGTGTTGGATTTGATTTGCCTATTTCGTTGCCTGTGTTTTATAGGTGATTATTGGATCTGTGTGCATGAGAGTTATTGGTTTGTAGTTTGCCATTTCGTAGTACCTCAAACCAGTTTGCAATGTTCTCTGTTTTTATTTTCTGGAAGATACTGTTGACAGTTACTAATAATCCTTCATTAAATGTTTAGTAGAATTTATAAGCGAAACACTGTGGATTTGGTAATACTTTTTATAGGAAGATGTTAATTATTGTTTCAATTTATTGATCATCATTATAAGGCAGACAGATGCAAAAAATTTTCAGCTTATTTTTATTTTAATGATTTTTTAAAAGTTACTTTAATGAATTTTTGAAGTTCATATGATTAAAGATAATTGTATCCGGTTTATGAAGTCTATGAACATAATGCTGTCATAATGTTCCTCTATTATTCTTTTATTGTCTGTAAGATCAGCAAGTATGATCTTGGCTTATGAGGTAGTTATCTTATCAATATCATCTTTGATAATGATAATTTGTGTCCTGTATCTTTTTCACTTGGTTCACCTTGATAGATTACTAATTTTGTTGATCTGCTCTGTTAACTAGATCTTCATTTGATTGCTTTTTCTCTACTGATTACTTGTTTAAATTTTTGCTTATTTATGTAAATTTTTAAAATATATATTCTTCTGCTTGTTTTAAGCTCTCCTTGTACTTCACTCTCCATAGTACTACCCTATAATCTTAGGTTATTGTTAGAAATCTCTTTTGCTGTGTTATACACAAAAAACACTGAATATTTTAACTTTTCATCTTTAAGTGCTGCTTTATTAGTAGCTCACAAATTTTAATAATTTGCATTTTAGTTTTAATTTACTTGACAATAGTTTACAATTTCAACAGAGTCTTCTTCTTTGGCCCTTAAAGTATTTGGAAGTTTGTTGTTCAATTACACATTAAATTCCCAATATTTATAATTTCTATTAATTAAACATTGCACCCTCCCAAACTGCTCAATGTTCTTGAGTATTCTCTTCTTTATATTTAAATCTATATTTTTATATTTCAATTTGGGAAGTTTTTATTGATGTATTTTCAAGTTCAATAATTCTTTGCTCTGTATGTCCAGTCTGTTGATGAGCTCATCAAAGCATTATTAATTTCTATTTTATTTTCTTTCTGATATTCATTACTGAATATTAGTGTCCGTATCTGTGCTTGTATCTACCGACTTCTCTGCTCTTTTCTACTGTCCACTTTTTCAATTGAAACCCTTTGAATGTTTGTTACACTTGCTCTAATTTCCTTCTCTGCTTATTTTCAGCACCTAGGCCAGAAGTGAGATCCTAATCCTTGTTTCATCTCTTCAGAGTCTCTTTTACATCTTTTCACATGCCCTGGAATTTTATTAAAAAGGTAGATATATTATAGTCTATGATCAAACTGAATGAAGGCATTTACATTAAAATTTTATGTAAACACTAAAGAAATACTTATTTTTTTACTGTGAGATTTTGCGTCAGTAGAATTTGACCTGTCTTTAATATGCCAAAGTCTTGAAGATAAAAGCCCATAGCTGTAACTTTTTTATTGGAACCCCAAGTGCACATGAAATAATAGAAAAATCAATCGGTGGAACTATATTGAATGAGCCAGCTTCTGCTTTCTCAAGTCAAACAGTTCACTGTTGGAAACAAGTCAAAGAGGAAATACACAAAGAATGGCTGAAAGACGTCTGCGACCTACTCCTTGAGAATAGATCTAATATAAAAAATATATAAAGAAACTTGCTTAGGCAAGCACAGGGGCCAAGGTTGACTCACTGGCACCACATGCCACACTGGCCCCAGCCCCAGGTGCTCTGAGCCGGTAATTGAGTCCAGGCTTGGGGGCCCATGCCTGTATTCACAGCACTAAGGAGGCAGAAATCAGGAGGATCACTACAAGTCTGAGCTGCATCATGAGACCCTGCACAAAAAAATTTAAAAACATAAAGAACTCAAATAAAGCACACCACTTCCAAATAAAACATCCGATCAAAAAACAAGCAACTGAAACAAATGCGCTTCTCAGAAGTACAAATGTCTAGTGAATACACAAAAAATATTAAGTATCATTGGCCATGATAGAAAAGCAAACTAAAACAATACTGGGATTCTAAGAACAATGGTTGTTATTAATAAATAACATTAATAACAACAATGGTTGTTTTTTGTTTTTTGTTTTTTTTTTTTGAGACGGGGTCTCGCTATGCAGTTCACGCTGGCCTTGAACTCACTTTTGTAGCCCAGGCTGATCTCGAACTCACAGCGATCCTCCAGCCCCAGCCTCCCAAGTGCTGGGATATTACAGGCGTGCGCCACCACGCCCGGCAACAATGGTTGTTGTTAATAAATCGAATAATGACAGACACTGATATAACTATGGATAAAAAGGAATCCTTGTAACATTGCTGGTGGGAATGTAAACTAGCACAAAACATTATAGTAATCAACATGGAGGAGGCCTCAAAAAACTGAAACTGGGAATTCCATATGACCCAGCTATTCCGTTTCTAGGTATTTCTGTAAAAGATTTACAGGCATCATATTACAGCGATGTATGCATAACTATGTTTATAGCAGTGTCACTGGGAATAGCAAAGTTTTGGGAGCAGCCTACATACAAGTCCATCAATAGATGAAATGGTAAAGAAAATGTCCTTATTCACTGTGAAGTACTCATTAAATTTGAGTCATTTCAGGAAAATAGGCACACTTTAGGACTATAATGATAAATAAGACACATAAGCATAAATATCATGTTTCCTCTTGTATGAGAAACTTAAAGTATAAATAATTTAAAGAGCAAAATAAAGAACAGGTAACAGGAATTAAGGCAGTAGGTCTTTGTGAATGAGCAAGAGATTGAGAGACTGGAAGCAGATGAAGGACAAGTAATAAGAGGTAATTTGTGTTACATACCAATTTCCAAGGATGAATTTACTCTACAAATATGGGCTAATAAAGATATTTGAACAGGAAATAGAAGTGTCAGAGGCTTAGAATTTACTCAATATCTTTAGCTTATTTTCCTTATCTTTTGTTTTTCCTGTGAATGGTTTTTTTTTTTTTTTTTTTTTGTCTTTTTCAGATAGCATTTTACTTTACAGTTCAGGCTGGCTTTGAACTCACTTTGTAGCCCAGGTTGGCTTCGAATTCCCAGCAATCCTGCCTCAGCCCTCTAAGGGCTGGAAATTACAGGTGTGCGCCACCACACCCAGCCCTATGAATTACTTTATTTATTTTTTTAAAGAATTATCTTATTTTTTTCTTGTTTCAGAACTTTTGTTTGTTTATTTATTTTTATGGCCGGCTCAGCCTGCCCTGAGGGCAGGGCTGGCACAGCACATAGTGCCGGGGATCGAACCGCAGTCTCTGCAGCCGCCCAAGCTTTCCTAAGCAGGCGCTTTAGACCACTGAACCATCTTGCCAGGCCTGAATTACTTAAAAATTATTCTGTGACTTACAGTTTTTTCTGTTGTGATCTGCTGTCCTTACAATTGAGCTCCATCAAGGTAGTGAGGCAGATTAGAGAGGAGAAAACCATACTGTTGCTATTAACTTAGTTTAAGTATGTCTCTTTTACCAGGATGTGTCCTAGAGAAAGTTTATCACTGTACTGGGTAAAGTTCCCTACCGGAAGCAAATAAGTACAAAAATACTATGTATAATGGTATCTCAGTTCACCTTGTATATATGGTATTTTGCCTATCTCTAACTAGAACTTCAGAGTGAAGTCCCAGCATAACAGTAGGATGTTTCTTGGTTAAACTATATATATATATATATATATATATATATATATATATATATATATATATATTCTATTTCTTCAGGCAATCTTGCTAATATAGCAATGATTTATTTTCTAAAATGCTTTCCACTGTCAATAATTGTCAATTATTCTGGCTGTAGGATACTCATTGTATTATCTTTTATTTCAAATTCTTTAATGTATTTCTATGTCACTTTTTCTTTTTTCTTATGTCTGTTTGAGCTTAATTCCTCAAGACTTTTCAGAGATATGTCTTGTTTTTAAGAACTACCTTGGTGTTTCATTTTATTTATCAATTTTCTTTATCTTATTTGGTATTTCCTATTTCATTAGTTTTTGATATCATTTTGATTGTTTTCTACCTCCTACATTGCTTGGGTGAATATTTTTATTTTTTCTATCTTCTTAAATTGAATGCTTAATTTATTTGAAATGATTTCTGTCTTCTATGTAATTTCCAATGAATGCATTTAACATGATAAATTTTCCTTGCATATTTCTATTTGTATGCATCAAATACTCATATATAATAATGTCCTTGTCTTTTACACTCATTTTCATGAGATTTATTTTTCATTTCTTGTGTACTCAGAAGTTAGAAACATAGTAGAACTTTCCAGGTGGTTGGCTTAGTTTCCTATCTATCTATCCCTCTGTCTACCTTATATCTGTCTGCCATCAACTATTTGCCTCTGTCAAACATGTTTGTGTATTTTTGGTGTCCATTGTAGTGCAATAATGTAGATTGCATAATTTGTATTTACATAAATTGAATATTCAGTGCCCCACTCCATGAATGACTTTTGCAAGCATCCCAAGAGCAATTCTGTGCATGCTTGAGTGTGAAGCTTTATTTATGTGTATCTATCGTGCACTATTTTGAAAACAGGAACGAACTGGAGAAAAAGCATTATTTTTTCTTTCATATAACAGACCTAATTTATGTGACTCCTGCTTTGAAACAGTCTTGCTTTACTTGGTCTGTCTAGAGCACAAGGTCTGCTATGCTGCTGCTCCACTGTGTCTATGATGTCATCCTCATTTACATATTTGAGCTGGAAGCCAAGCACATCTCTGTTCCTGGCATTGGAAAGAAGGGTACCCAAATCAAGGGCTCTTTCCTGAATCACTGGAAGGATAACTTGCATGCATTGTTGCTAATGTGAGGAAGACTTTGAAGATAACCATATGCGACATAATATTCATTGCTAATTTCCAACATCTTGTTTTGAAATTCTGTATCATTTTTATTGGCTTTTATGATGTCTCTTTAAAATTAAAAAGAAATCTAAATTCCATTCACAAGAATTTGGTCACAGAGCTCCTAGGTGAAAGGAGGACTAGAAACAGCTATTCTAGCTCATTTGTATGCTTTTCCACATATGTGAATTCAAACTTATTATTAAATGATATTAAAATTTTATACTTGAAATGTTAATTTTTCTTCACTTATCTATTGATATCCACTTTTCGTTGGATGTCTGATTTTTTTGTTTGTTTCTTTTAGTTTTTCAGCCTATGAAGTATAGGCTGGCCTTGAACTTGTGATCTTCCTGCCTTAGCCTCCTGAGTCTGGGATTACAGGTGTGCAGGTTGCGCTGTTGTTGTTCTGATTTTTTGCCATTTTTTGCTTTGCAGTTTTTACAGAGGGATTGTTAGACTAACAAATATTAAGTGTCAATACAAACTATCCAGGGCTGGGGATATAGCTCAGTGGCACAGCTCCTGCCTGCCAAGTATGAGGTCCTGAGTTTGATTCTTGGTGCCGAACAAAGCCCCTAACTATCAATTTGTAACATATTTAGTGCACTTCACCTTTACACCTATTCTGTATGATGATAATATTGTCCGGCACTGCTTCTTCTGCTTTGGCATTTGCCTCGACTGCATTTCACAGGCATTTATTTCTCTTTTTTCTTAGCCATTTTGCTTTAGTAATGCCATGCGTTATGGCACTGGTCCTTAATGTCCCTCAAAAGCTCCTATGATGACAGCCGCAGGAGCCTGAGATACGCCTGCGAGGTGAGGGCACTGCAGAGGGTGGGGCTGGGTGGGGAGCAGTTGGATTCCTGGGAGTGCACGCCAGGGATGCTCTGCACTCCTCCCTTGTGCTCTCTTTTCACTTCCCAGCTGTCCCAAGCTCAGCAGTGGCACGCACTACCTCACAGCAGGCTCAAAAGCAGTGCAGGCAGCCTTTGTGGACTGGAATCTCTGAAATCATGGGCCAAGTATGTTTCCTCCTTTTTGTGATGCATTCCGGGTATTTTTGTCACCATGATGGGAATTTGCTTAACACACCATATGCAGATATACAACTATATGTTTTTCAAGTAAACTTGAGTGTTTCTTTTCATGGGATAAATTTAATGAGTTTGCATATAATTAAATCACGTATAATTGGTATAACTTTATAACAGTTACATTAGATGTGATGCCTTATGATTGACACATTTGAAGTGCACAGTTCCATGCCATTTAGTATACTCAAAGGCTGGGACTTATCAGCGCAATCAGTTTTATCACACACACCCCAAAAACACCCTACTAGGCTTGAAAATTAATCTATATTCTTTCACTAAAATTTGCCTACCTAGATACTTCACATGAATGGAGTCACACAGTGTGGTCTGAGACTGGGCTCTTTGTCATAGCATATTGTTTTAAAGGTTCACCCATGTTTTGGAATACATCAGTATTGTAATCTGTTCCTAACTTATATTTCATTATATGGATACAGACACCTCAGTGAATGTTTTCTGATGTACCATTCACTTCTTTAATGATATTTTTCTACACATTTTTTATTTGCACTAGTATTTATTATACAGACCTTAAATAATCAGGATTTTCTTCAAATTTCTGGAAATAGTTCCAGTAATACATGGAAACATGAATCCTATATAGCTTTATGGTTATATTTTAATATGTTTCATGTGTATGTGTGTTACAGTGTCAATACTACATTGTTATAATTACTTTATGTGTTTGAAAGAACCTGAGAAAGTACATATTGAATACATGTATTAACCTTTTATTTACTATATCCACTTCTCTATGTGTCCCTTTGGACTGAAATTACCATCTGGTGTCATTCTTATTTTCCAATATAACTTTTCTCTCATTCACTCTTTTGTGTTATTACTATCAAATACATTAGTTTGGTATATTCTATACGTCCACTAATGCAATTAAATGAATATTATTTACTCAATTGTTTTTCTTAAATTAATTGATAAAATAGTGAGCAATTTCATTTGTACTGACTTTCATATTTATGTAATGACCTCTTTTGGCATCCATCCCACTTCTGTGTGGGTCTGAGTTATTGTTCAGGGTCATTTGCTCTCATTATGAAAAACTTACCATTACATTTCTGCAAAATAAGTAAACCAGCTGCGAAATCATTTAAGAAAACCTGCGAATGTTCTCATTTCACTTCATTTTTGAGGTACTGTTGTTGAATATATGACTAAATAGTTCATCACCTTCTAGCATTGCTGAAAATGTTATATCACTGTTATCTGCCTTCCAGTGTTTCTGATGAAAATTCAGTTATCAGCCTTATTAAAGTTTTTGTAAAAATCAAGTTTGTTTTGCTCTTGTTGCCACTAAGATTTTCTGCTTTTCTTTGTCTCCTAGCATTTTTACTATCTTGTACTGAGTATTTCTGACCTCTTTACCTACCGCCCCCCAGCTCTGGTCTTTGCATTGTGATGTGTATGTTCATGTGTCTAATGATACCCCACACTTCTTTGAGTCATGTGAGGACCACAGTGTCACCCTACCCAAGCCCCAAGCATGGTTTTGCTCACCAGCAAGCAGTGTGGGCTGTGAAGAGGTGACTTGCCTGAATTGGCTCTCAGTCTAATCAGTAAGTCTGGCCGAGGCTACAAGACATTTTCATGAAAGCAGATGGCTGATGACAGACCAGCACTGCTTCTTCTCAGGGGCCATGGTTGTGCTCAGATAGAGGAGCGGTGATACCATAGTGCTAAGATAAGAGTCTCCGCTGACACCTGCATGACTCCAGATGAAAATTCCTTTCCAGAGCAGGCTACAAAGTGGACTGCTTGTTTTTTTGTTTTGTTTTGTTTTGTTTTTTTGTGTCTTTTTGAGACAGGGTTTCACTATGCAGTTCAGGCTGGCCTTGAGCTCACTTTTGTAGCTCAGGCTGGTCTTGAACTCGCACCGATCCTCCTGCCTCAGCCTCCTGAGTGCTGGGATTACAGGAGTACGCCACCACACCCAGCTTGGGCTGCTTGTTTATCATAACCTAACCCTAGCTGTTGGTATCTGTTCCTCATGAGTGCTTTGTTCCCTGTGGGAGCGGTCTTCCCTGCCTTCAGGTTGTCTAGCATGTCCAGCCACAGTCCCAACACTTTTCCTCACTGAGTAAAGACCAAGGTTCTGGACGCCTCGTGGTCTTTCGTTCCCAAAAACAACTGGTCATGCCAGATCCCTGCTGCATGACTACTTCATCTCCTCCTCTTTCTTCCTGCGGTGCACCCTAACTCTGGGAAGGCTATTGGAACCCATTGCAGGGGTCTCTGATAGAGGCTTTGTTCAGATTCCTGTATGTTTTCCTCTACTTTTCACAGTGCATAATCTGTATTGATCTTCAACTTTTCTGACACTTTGTTCTTCTATTGGACTTCTACTGTTGAGACCATCCCAGAAAATTTTTCATTTGAGGCTTTAATCATTCAGCTCCAGAATTTCTGTTTTGTTTTTTTGTTTTTTTTTCAATTACAGCCCCTATTTCTTCATTGATATTTTATGTTTGGTAAGACATTATCTTCATATCTCTATTTACTTATTTAATCATGGCTGCATTTAAATTTGTGAGCATATCCATAATGACTCCTGTGAAGTCTCTTTTTTTTTTTTTTTTGTCTTTTTGAGACAGGGTCTTGCTATGCAGTTGAGGCTGACCTTGAGCTCACTTTTGTAGCCCAGGCTGGTCTCGAACTTGCACCAATCCTCCTGCCTCAGCCTCCCAAGTGCTGGGAATACAGGCGTGTGCCAACATGCCCAGCTTCCTGTGAAGTCTTTAATTTACATCTGTAGTAATTTTCCCATGCAACTGAGTTCAGATAATGTATTGCAGCAACTTTTGGTGTGGTTCCCCTTCAGGATACTGTTACTTATATTTAAATATTTATGTGTTTACTGACTGCTTAGATTATTTTATTGACCTGTACAACCCCTGGCACTGCTCTCAGGAGATGGCAATCTTATGAAAGCCCACAGTTGCCCAGCATTGACAGTGGCTTGGGGATGGATCTCTTTGATTATTTGAATTGTTGACTCTTCCCAGCATTGAAACCAAATACTAAGCTGTTTGCAGTTATGCCCTCGAATACATTTTTTTCCATAAACTGACTTTTTATTTATTTATTTATTTATTTATTTATTTATTGTTACTGCGATCAAACTCAAGTCTTTGAGCTTTCCAGGCAGGCGCTTATGCTACTAAGCCATCTCCACAGCCTGAGAGATATGGTTTTACTCTTTTTTAAATAACTAAACCAATTTGAGATTCTTTGCAGGGTTCCTTTCTGAGTTCAGTGTCTGAGATTCGTCTTGAGCTTAAGAGGGCTCTTAGCCATCTTTATCCCTGATTATTTCTGCAGATGAGTTGGTGTATGATTTAGTTTCTATCTAACGAATCTACCAGCATTCTCTTAATTGCTTTATAACACAGCATCCAATATCTATGAAATTGTGTTTTCTTTTTTCCAATTTATGCTTTTTATCTTTTTATTAATATTAATGCAAAACAAATAGCAATGAGACAGTTTTAAAACATGTCAGTAGGACAGCCACAATAATTAATACAGTGCATATTGTCTGCATAGTAGTTGTTCAGAGTACAAGACGCAGACATGATAACTTTTTTCAACACTATTGGTATAAATCTTTCTTCACATTGAACTAAGAAAAAGTAGCTGTACACATAGGGTAATATTCCAAAATAGTAGTGGCTTATTGGTAGAATTGGCAATGTCAGAAACTGTTGACTTGAGCCTTTTACAGCACAGTATACTAACCTGGCTTTAATTTCTAAGCCTCATGGTTAAACTTTTCTGCTGTGTGGTTAAGGCCAAGTTCATGCAAGACCTATATATCAGTATCTTTTGTTTTTAAGAGTGCTTTTAAGCTTGAAACTCCCTGCTCCACGTGTGAAATGCAGTCCATTCTTTTAAGGGAGCATTTCAAAGATCTTTGTTCTTATGGCTTTTCACTCCAAGGGTCAAATCTAAGCCATGGTTCCTGAGCCAGCAACAGATCAATGGGATATTTGTTTTTTTGTTTTTTTGTTTTTTTTTCATTTTCTTTTTTTACATTTATTTAACAGAAAGCAGCATAATTTAATTATTGGTTAATAGTCTTTCATAACAAGGAGATACTTAATTTTATTTGGAGGTCAGAGTCTGAGAGGAAAATACAATTTTCCCAAGAAGTTACAAATCACTATTTTGATTGCTAGGATTAACCCAGTACAGAGGACCCTGCCAGTTGCACCAAGCTTTTTCAGTTCATTGCTACTGCAGTTTGTATCAGGATTTCCAATCATGCTTGGAAATTATTAGACCAGGAAATCAAGGAGTTCATTGTGTACTTTTATTATAAACTTGCGTGGAGTTAAAATGCATTAAATATTTTTTTATTTCTTTTTTTAGCCATGAGTCAGCTTCTTTATTATAAATTTGAAAGTGGGAAATGCTATTGAATTCTTTAATACATTTTTATTACTTTTAATAAGAAGTTACAATGTGACAGTTTGAAAACATGTTAGTAGTACATTCCCAATAATTGATACAATACATATTGTTGCCCTCATTGTAGTTATATAGAGCACAGGGTGTAGACATGATAAATTTTCTAATGTTTATTAGTACAATAGATTTATTCGCTTTGATCAAGGAGAAGGTAGTTGTGTACATAGTCAATGTTCCATAATTGCAGTGTGTTACTGCCCAATCCATCAGTGTTGGAAGCTATTGATTAGAGCCTTTTACAGCTCCACATACTAAACTACCTTAACATTTTATGTGTCATGTTTAAACTTTTCTGCTGGGTGGTTAAGGGCAAGTTAAAGCAAGACCTGTATAACAAAACATGTAACTTTTGTATCTCCCAAGGTCAATCAAATTCCTGTAAGATTTACCCTGAAACCATGTACAGTGCTTTGTAGAACTGTTGTCAGTGTCAGCCGTCTGGATGAGTCACAGCCATTGCTTGACCAGTTTGCTCTCTGTGAAAGCCTGAGAGAATGTTTTCTGTCTAGGTGACTGGAATACTTGTTGGTAAATAATAGCTTTGCTTAGCCGGGCGTGGTGGCTCACGCCTGTAATCCCAGCACTCGGGAGGCCGAGGCAGGAGGATCGGTGTGAGTTCGAGACCAGCCTGGGCTACAAAAGTGAGCTCAAGGCCAGCCTCAACTGCATAGCGAGACCCTGTCTCAAAAAAAAAAAAAAATAGCTTTGCTTTAGATATTGGGTGCCTGTTGTTTTAAGAAGGAAGAAGGGGGTGCCAATATCATCAAGTCTGTTTGGATTGCCTTTCCACGCATGGGAATTCCATGTCAATGGACAGGGTGACTCAAGTTAAACCTCAATAGCCAGAGTTCATTGTGACTGAGACAGACTTTCTCTCCCATGACTATGGTTTGGATTAAAAAACAAACAAACAAAGAGAACCTGCAGTTCTCAGCCATACTTTTCTGGAACTTAGTGTCCATAATAGGTAGCTTAGGAAGCAGGGTGAGTAATGGAAATGTGCTGGCTGTGCCAGGGAGCTAGCATGGCTTCACCTAGGGCCAGTGGGACAAGGGCAAAGTATGTTCTCAGCCAAACCCACCAAGACTGGCATTTCCTTCACATGGTCATAGCTAGCAAGTGGTAAGGAGTGGGTCATATTTCAAATGCCAGATTCTCACTACTGTTACTAAATGTCACTAGACTTTCTTAAATGTTTTTCCCAATTTCCTGTATGCCCATTTGACAATTTCCAGAGATTTTTCAGTGGTATCTGAAAGATGATTTTGACCAGTTTGACTATTGAGTGGCTCCATACAACATTTCAAGAGGCCATTGCAGCAAGAAAAACACTTTTAGTATAATTTTTGTTTGGTAGTTTTAATTTTTAGATTTATTTTGGTTTCATGTAACTTCTTTCTATATTTTTGCTAAGGTCTGAATGTGTTTCCGAAAATACAAATGTTGACTACTTAGTTATGACAAATGAAAATGTAGGGTTTAACTGGCTGACCAGATTGTAAGGACAGAGTCCTGTGAATGGAATTTCAGCCCCTACTACAGCCTTCCACCATGTGAGCCACACCATTTGTCCCTGAGTCTTTGCCTTTCCATCCTTTTGTTCATGTGTGGACCAAAAGACAAGCTCCTTACCAGACATATAACCTGCTGAAATCTTGATCTTGAATTTCCCCATAACCAGAAATGTGGGCGATGTATACTTCTTATAAATTAGCCTATTTAAAGTCTATAATAGCAGCACAAATAAACACAACATTTTCTTCTTCTTGTACTTTTGCTAGATGGGTAGGATTGCATCCCTGTTCTTTAGTATAATCATTCCTTTGGAAGTGGTAGCATTTACCACCATTTTAGAGTTCTTACCCTAAAAGTTCCAGCAAATGTAGTGAAACTTACAATTTTCTATTAACAAGAGCATTAAACAAAGCTTAACTTCTCACCAAACCAAAGACTTCTAGTAATTTGTTTTTATTTATCATTCACCCTCCCACATTATCCATGTTTTATTGATATCAACTGAATGTTTAGTTTAAATTTTTGCTTCTAAACATATTATTTCTCTTTCATAAACCATTACACAAGATTTTTTTTAAAAAAAAATATAGCTCTTGGGGCCCGGTGGGATGGCTCAGTGGTCTGAAGCACCTGCTTGGGAAAGCTTGGGCAGCTTCAGGGACCGCGGTTCAATCCCCAGCACCACATGCTGTGCCAGCGCTCCCCTAGGGGCGGGCTGAGCCGGCCATAAAAATGAGTGAATAAACAAATAAAGGTTCTGAAACAAGAAAAAAAAATTAAAAATTCTTTGGGGGCTGGGGAGATAGCTCCGAGGCACAAGTGCCTGCCTGGCAAGTGCAAGGTCGTGAGTTTGAACCCTGGTCCCGCAAAATAAATAAATAAATAAATAAATAAATAAATAAATAAATAAAATAAAAATTAAATTAAATTAAATTAAAAATTCTTTAAGAAAATATAGCTCTTCAGTCATCAGGTGAACTACAAATTTGAGGTTTTGCTTACCAACATTTTTTGTAATATGAAGATTCTTCGGTGAGACTTTGATTCAGACTCTTGCTTGGCCCATCGATGTACAAAAACTTTCCAGTTTCAATATCTTCTGTTCCCTATTTGATTATATTCCCCATCCTCTACTATCTGTCAAATGATGTCTAATCATGCTGGCCTATGTTCAGCGAGAATTTTTACTTATTTTATTTTATTTTATTTTATTTTATTTTATTTTATTTTATTTTATTTTATTTGAGCCAGGGATTGAACTCAGGACCTTGCGCTTGCCACAAAAGTGCTTATACTACTGAACTATCTCCCCAGCACTGGTCAGCTAGAATTCCATAGGATCAGTTTTTCTGGAATCTTCCACCAACCCTTATCCCTGATATTTTCTCTTTTTTATATTTCTTTTTTATTAGTCCTTGTTTGCATTACGCAGTGATTATATTCATTGCGAGCAATTGCTACATGTACGTAACACATCTTAATTTTCTTTCCCTTCCCCTACACCCTCCTTTTTTGCCAGCATCGGATCCATTTATTTATTAAGTTAATTATCATATATACAGATTAACCGCCAGACTAACTGGCCCAAAAATATTCTTCTAAATAATTTTCCATCCCCGACACCAGCACCGCTCTTCAGCATAAATTTCCCCTTGCTCAAATTGCATTCACTATTGACGTCAAAGTCTCTCCTCTGCAGGACTGTTACAATGATCCTTCCACTTATGTTAATTATCTTGAATTAAATATTCCATACTGAAGTTTGCTAAGTATCCACCTTAACTTTCCCATTACTGGGATGTAATACCCAGAACCTACAACTTAAAGGAAGGGAGTTTTAATTTCCCTTATGGTTTCAGAGTGTTCATTCCATGTAGAATAGACTCAAAGTCAGGAATATCATGGCAGAATGGCATGGCAGAGCAAAGCTGCTTAGCTCATGGTAGCCAGAGCAGAACAACAGTGTCAGAGGGAAAGGGACCTGGGACCATATATGGACTGCAAGGCCATGTCTCTAAGACCCACTCAGACACACCTGCAAGTGTGCTTTACTGTCCCCCGAGTAGATCCCCGAAATCTAATCCAGTTGACGTTTCGCCTTAGCCCTCATGATCTCTTACAACTTTTTTTTTTTTTTTTTTTTTTGGTCTTTTTGAGACAGGGTCTCGCTGTACAGTTCAGGCTGGCCTTGAGCTAACTTTTGTAGCCCAGGCTGGTCTTGAACTCGCACCAATCCTCCTGCCTCAGCCTCCCGAGTGCTGGGATTACAGGCGTGATCCACCACGCCCGGCATCAGAGCACTCTTTTTATTGTTGGTTCAAGGATTGTCAATTTCTGTGTCTCAACATTCCTGAGAATGCCTTTATTTTCTCTTTGTACCTGATTAATAGTTCCTCCAGTTTCCCCTGAACCATTTTCAGAGGTTGTGCCACTGTTTCTAATATCTTGTATTGTAGGAGGCTGGGAAGATATCTCAGTGGAGTAAGTGCTTGCCTGGCAAGCACAAGGTCCTGAGTTTGATTCCTGGTACCACCACAAAAAAGCCACACTATTCTAATATCTTGCACAGTTCATGAGATGTCTTATGACATTCAGACTCACATTTGTGTTGGTAATATACTAATTTTTCTAGCCAGATATGATGGCCCATGCATTCAGGAGTCTGAGGCAAGAGGATAGTTTTGAGTTTCAGACCTCTCTGGGCTGGAAAGTGAGCTCTAGGCTTGCCTGAACTGCATAGTCTAAAAATACCATAAACTCCCACAATATTTTCTTCATACATGGAAATTGAAAAGCAAAGTAGCATATATCTGCATTTCTCCTGGGAAGTCATAATTGTCATTATCCAAATATTCCTTATCCTGCTCCTCCTATCACATGGTAGATTTACTTCCCACTGCCTTGAAGGTACATGCAGCCATGTGTCATGTGCTGGTTGATAAGATGTGCAAAAAGTTAACCTCACTTCCGTGAGGAAGCTCCAAAGAGAGCACAATTCATCACATTCTCTTCACTCTGTAGTAGTGATTATCAAAGATCACACTCGTTAAACCTCTGTACACTTGGTCCAAGACTAACCACAGCAATCACAACCTCTCTGCTGTCTCAAATGGAGAGACAACATGGCAAAGAAATAAAATTCTTGCTTCCAGTCACTGGTAATTTTCAGTTGTTTAATATTATAGCAAAATCTATTTTAGAGTTGAGTAATCTAAAATTAGAACTAGTACCTAGGGTTGGTACATTACCATAACAAAATGGGTCTGCCTAGCAGTATCATATTTCAAACTGCTATGAATCACTGGCAAACGTTAAGCCATCTTTTTTTTTAATTTTTATTTTATTTATTATTTTTTTTCTTGTTTCAGAACCTTTGTTTGTTTATTCACTCATTTTTATGGCCAGCTCAGCCCACCCCGAGGGCAGGGCTGGAGCAGCATGTGGCGCCGGGGATCGAACCGCGGTCCCTGAAGCCGCCCAAGCTTCCCCAAGCAGGCGCTTTAGACCACTGAGCCATCCCGCCGGGCCCCTAAGCCATCTTATAAGAAGGTGATTAGGTAGAGGTTGAGTCTCTGGGTAGTCTGAGGAAGGAGATCAGCAGATGGTAACAGTGTTTTCAGAAACTGAGTATGCTTCTGTCCAAAAGTCAGGCTCTACTTGGCATGGGAATATGTGCAGCCCAGGTCCAAGGTTCAGCTCTGGATGAGTCAGGGGTCTGACTAGCAATGTGCCCTGGACTCCAGTCGGGAGTATACAACTGATACTATTCAATTTTTGAGTTTTCATTTACATTTTTTGTAAATTCCACTTGGACATTCTAGTTGAATGACACTTTTTTGGGTGCAAGGTGGTGGAGATTGGACCCAATACCATCACACTACATACTCAGTTCATCTTCATGTTTTTCAGTTTTGATGCACAGTCTCCCTAAGCCACTACATTGCTTAGTCTGGGCTTCAACTCACAATTCTCTTGTCTCCAATGCCCAGAGTGCGGGGATGATGGACACGTACCACCATACCCAGGGGACTGGCTCAGTGGCAATAAGGACTCTTTGTGGTCTACTTATTGACATATATTTTTCCCTAGACTTGCCTTGAACCTTTCAATTGAGTATGGAGTACTTTTGTTAACTAAGCCTTTCTCATTGCCCTGTTCCAAAATTAGGTAGCTACTTTCTATTTTAAAATTCAAGTGTTTCTCTAATTTGAGGAAACTTTGACTTACAGTTTATTTGGTCATTCCCTCCTGTCTCTGTTGACTTTTCCTGGGTCTTCTATTAGGTAGGCATTTGCTCATTTACGTCTGCCCTCCAGGTCTCCTAAATTTTCTGTCATAATTTCCCTAATAACTTTTACTATTGAATCTGGAGAAAATGCCTCCAGGTCACTATTTTGTGCTACAGGTATTATCTTTCCGCTGTTTAACAGTACCACTGAGATTTTTGCAGGACACCACCCTGCTGATTATGTCCAGAGTAGGCTGTAAGCCATGTAGGCTGTGAAGAGTTAAGCCCACAGCCGGCTGTTTCAAGTGGCGAGTCAGGCCAAAGCCCAAGGGGACCTTGCAGATGGGGCTCAGATTAGCATTATCTCATCAATCGCCACAGCAGAGACCAGCTCTACAGACCCTCAGTGAGGCAGTGCGGCCCTGGCAGGAGATAACACAGCAGCAGCCCAAATTCCTTTCCCAGAATGTTAGTTTATTCTACTTGAAAAAAAATGAGTTAGTCATGAAGCATGACCTATTTCTGGCCTTTTCTGTGCTTGGGATAAGGATGTTTGTTCTTTGTTCCCTCCTTCACAAGTTCTGCCTGCATCAGTGTTTCATCCGCAGCAACGACAAGTGGCCTGCTCAGCCACTTCTACAGATTGCATGGCCAGTAAACACCATGGATCAGGCCGGCTTGGGCTTTTTGATGTCTCAGCACTGACCACCTCAGTTCCCTGTTTTGCTTTCATATTGTCTCTAAATTTTTTCTTGCCGCCTTGCATCACAGAATCAAGCAGGAGATTTGGGTGTTTGCAGGGCTCCCTGATAGATTTTCTACAATAATCGTTGTTAGTTCAAAATAACTGATTTGTCTGATTCCTTTTAAAACTGAATTGCTCTTGTTTAGTGGATGATATGCTTTTAGAGAATAATCATGACACTTGTTTTTGTGAGCTCCTTGTTTTCTGTCTCAACGGTTTCCTCAGGTCTTTGTTCCTCTTATGTACACTTGGTATCTTGATTTCGTACATTTTGTTTACATTAATATGTGGTGATCCTTATTTGTGTGTTCACAGGTATAAGCCAAGGTCTAATTTGTAATTCACAACTGTATGTATTCATTAGAATCAGCTCAAGTTAAATTGTTTGCCCTATTTGGTGGATTCTTTCCATTCTCATTTGTGGAGTTCTGGTCATTTGGGTCTCTCTAGAATATTAATATGCTGAGCTGTAAAAGGCTCAAGTCAACAGGTTCTGACATTGCCAGTTCTACAATATCAGAACTACTATTATGGACTATTGGACTATTCATACATCTACTTTCTCTTAGCTCAACGAAAAGAAAGATTTATGTTAATAGTGTTTAGACAAGATATCATGTCTGCATCTTGTCCTCTGAACAACCATTACGAAGACAACAATGTATAGATTATTGTAAGTGTCTTGTTGTAAAACTGTGTCATTGTTATTTCTTTCTCATTAAAATTAATTTTTAAAAAAGAGTGGGTGTGACAGTGCACACCTGTAATCTCAGGAGGATCACTACAAGTCCATTGCATGTAACGAGACCCTGTGAATCCTATACCAACTATGTTAAAAAAAATAACAAGTTAACAGAGATTGTTATATTACCTATTTTTTTCATCAAATCTGTTGCTCAGATTAACAGATATAGCTATTTGAGATTGGACAAATAATTGATTATTAATGTTTGTTTTTTTTTTTTTTTTGGCAGGACTAAGATTCAAACTCATGAGCTTGCACTTGCCAGGCACGTGCTTTTGCCACGGAGATATTTCCCTGGGCCCAGTGTTTGCTTTTAATAAACCTGAACTTTTTGTTAAAAAAGAATTAGCTCAAATGAGTTAAAATATCCTAACACACAGAATTTATCACAGAACAAGAAAGTAAAATATCTGCAAGTAACATGTAAGCACTAGAATTCCTTCAGTTTTGGGGGTGTATTTTACATACAGTAGGGTCTAAAACTTATAAAGGCAACAGGGTGAAGTGGTACAAAAAGGGGCAGCACAGTGATATTTCACCGCATATTAATACATATAGCTAAATAAATGCATATGTACACAGTGCACCATGAACCCTAGAAAGAAAACAGACCAAGGGCTAGGAATTATTTTCCATAAAGGACCAAATCATTTTGATTTTGCAGTCCAGGTAGCCTTGGTCCAAATTGTTCAGCTGTGTCATAGGACAAAAACACGCATGGGCAGTGTGCAAATAAGTGAACATGACAGTGTTCTAATACAATTTGACAAAAACAGGCCTTGTTTCCAATTCATCTCATGGGCTACATTTCAGTGACTACTAACGTAGACCATCACAGGCAGCACAGAGGACAGACTTCCTTGGCCATTTTGCAGTTAAGACCCTTCCCGCAGTGGCCTCTGTTTAGTGTCTGTGTCTTTTTTTTTTTTTTTTGCGGGACTGGGATTTTAACTCATGACCTTGCACTTGCCAGGCAGTCATTTGTGTCACAGAGCTATCTCCCCAGCCCCTAGTGTCGGTGTTGTAAATATGTCCAAGTGACCAAAACGGGCAACAAATGGTCAGAATCACTGCTCCAAAGCAACCTATGTTGGTAGCTGTGTACAACAGCACAGTAGAAGGAAAGCTCCCTGTTCCCTACACTGACTTGCCAGAGTGACAGGGTCCTGTCTGGTAATTTCTCATAGCAAGCTCACAGCTATAACTGAGGAAAATGATACAAACAGTTGCTTTGAAAGCAGACTATCAATAAAGCTGCTCTCAGCACTGTAATTACTCTATAACTCTCTGTGTCCTTTCACACTCGCGGCTATAGCTACCTCTAATCTGTATTAGTTTCTGAGTTGGGAGGTCTTTTATTTCTCTATATGGAGCTTTAGTTAGCTCAGTTCTACTAGGGTCTACCATTTATTTTATCACAATTAGATTCTGCCTTGCAAATTTGCTATGGGATTATTTTTTTCAATATTTCCCTAACAGGAATTCAGTGGATTGGGGGAAGAAAGAATGATATATACAGGAAATATTCGTCAGACATCTTGAAAGCAAAGTCTTCTAAAACAGCAGGTGTTGATGCATGTATAAAGCCGGATGCATTGTTTCCTCTGTTCACGTTCACTTTAAATGACTACAGCATTCTTTAAGAAGTCAGGAGGGGATAGTTTTTGTCACACTATAAATTGGGATGACAGACAGTGGGGAGAAGCCGAGGTATAGAGACTTCAGGGCGTCAGAGGCTGGTACATTGTATTGCAGATTTTGACCTCCCTTAACCATCTTCCTTCAGCAAGGACCACATATCTATTTGTGCTATGCAAATAAAGCAGAAGTTCATGGCAGCCAGCACGTACAATAAGGAAATTAATTAAATCAGAAAATGTGGAGTCCTGAGGTAGAGTGGCCTTTACGGTTGCTTCACCCAGTGACTACCTGCTGTCACTGGGCATTTGAGTCTCTACTCTGTGGCCCATAGACCTTCTTGTGTAGGTGACTCCTTTGTGTTATAAGCAAGCTTAGACTTTCACATGGGCTACTTTGCCATCTCTACACTGGCTTTCCTTCATTCAGAGAGAAGGAGCACATCAGTGGTGGAAATTTTGTACAAATTTGAAACAGAAATCTCCCAGAATCCCTTAGCCAGCTTCTTCCTTGCCACTCCCATTTCTGGACTGATGATGGAGGGAAAGGAGATGGATTATATCAGACCAAGAAAATGTGTGCTAGGCACTGACAAGGCTGTTTCTGTCCAAGGTATATGATAACTAGTGTGAAGGAAGTCCCAGTACAGACTTAGAGTAGGTTAGGGAGGAAGAAGACCTGCATGCTGCACGTTTTCGGCTGCACAGACATCTCCTGTGGCAGCACTTGGAGCAGCATAAAGCACAAGGGTCACATGCTTGAACAGTGAGAAGTCTGGCAGGGGGGCGATGAATCAGTACAACTGCCTCACCTGACTGTTGCCTCACATGAAGTAATAGCTGCCTGGAGCACAGTGTGAGGACTCATTAAGTCATCAAATATGTTTGTGTTTACTGTGTACAATGTACTGGGAACTACTCCAGCAGGAACTGCTATGGTGGACACGATATATAAAGTCCCTTCTCTGAGACTTCACGTGTACATGAGCAAGTCAGATAATGGGCAAGAATAATAATCATAAGGAAAAGCCATGGAAAATAGAATCACAGTTAATAAGTGCTACCAGCAATAAAGAGTGGCAATAGAGGTGGTAAAGAAGAATGGCAGCTTTAGGGGTGACATTTGAGCTGAGACCCAAGGTTAGGTGAGAAGGTACAGGAGGCTGAGTGTAGTGCTAGAGACACAGCCACCCAGCCTTTGCTGAGGCTTCAGTGACAGCTACAGATAGCATTGCATCTGTACCTGAACACACTGGAAGTTCGTGGGCAGGGTGTCAGGCTGATTCTAAGCAAGGCCATTCTGGTCACCATGAGATGAGTGGATCGAAGAGGGAAAAGGCGAGGCCAACTGAGGCAGTGACAAGAAGGCTGCTGCTTCTCAA